>KZ119517.1:22179-51384 GCA_002153405.1 Mycosphaerella populi pn0402
TCGCAGAGCAATATGATTATCCACAGCTTTCGGACGAGATTTTAAAGTACCTACCCATAACGTTCTTTTCCACTATCGGTCATTTCTAACACGAGGCAGGGAACTGGGCAACAAGGAGTTCAATTCGAACGACACACGAGGACCCAAATCAGTTTCGGCATTCATCATCAAGTTATCCGAGCTGGCCCCAAGATTGATTATCAAGCAAATGACACTACTGGCCAAGCAGCTTGATAGCGAGGTGACTATCTTCCCTTAGAGGAATACTCATACTGTTGGGACTAAGTTTTCATATAGGCATATACACTGCGATGTGCTGTCATAGAGGTTTGTGGCAACCTCATCTCTGACCTTAGTCGCCAAGAAGAACCCAGCGAAAACTACAAGACACAGATCAACGCCTTTTTCGATGTGTTAGAGGAACGATTTTTGGATATCAATCCCTACTGTCGTTGCAGAGCAATCCAGGTCTTTATGAGGATCTGCGACTTGGAGCAGAAATTCCCCAAGAGACGCCAACGCGCTGGTGAGCTAGCTGCGCGAAGCTTGGAAGACAAGAGCAGCAATGTCCGACGCAATGCGATCAAATTGCTCTCAAAGCTCGTTGCCACCCATCCCTTCAGCGTTATGCATGGCGGCCAGCTCTCGTATAAGGAATGGACAGAGAGATTGGATGGCGTTGATGAAGAATTAAATGCTCTTAGACCTCCTGAGACGCCCGGATTTGACGCAGATATTACTCAAATGCCAGACAGTGAGCTATTGGATGAGGCAACTCAATTGCCAGATGACTCTCCTTCTAAGGCCCCCAGAATGACCGAGGAGGAGAAGGAAGTTGCCGTGCAGAAAGCTGCAGAACAAGCTGCGACATCAGAGTTGCTGACCCGATTACAACTTACCAGGAAGTACTACAATGAAGCCTTGCGCTTCATTGAAGTTCTCCACTCGGGTTCCACCATCGTATCCCAGCTTCTTTCCTCGCGTAACAAGAGCGAGGTCATTGAAGCCATGGACTTTTTTGTTGTGCTGGATGCCTACAAGGTCGAGACGGCTCGAACTGGAATCCGACGCATGCTTCGTTTAATCTGGACTAAAGGCAACAGTGACGAAGGCAAGGGTGTTCAGACCCATCTTATTGACTGTTACAAGGGCCTTTTTTTTGATGCCCCCGAATCTTTCAGCCCTAACGATGCGGCGAACTACATTGCACGAAACATGATCAGCCTGACCTTTGGATCGACGCCAGCCGAACTTACCTGTCTTGAGCAACTCATGAGCACTATGATGAAGGCAGGTCACATATCTGAGGCCGTTATCGCCAAGCTTTGGCAGGTATATAGTGTGCAGAAGAAAGAGATCTCGAAGACTCAACGCCGAGGCTCAATCATTGTGCTTGGTATGCTGGCTTTAGCTGACCCTGAGGTCGTGGTAAAGGAGATCGAGGCAATGCTGCGAATTGGGCTTGGTGGCCTGGGACGATCTGATCTCGTTTTGGCGAAGTATACCTGCATTGCTTTGCGGCGCATGATGCCCGGTCGTCAAGCCAAGTCCAAAGATATTGGTATCTCTAAGATCGCCAATGATCATGCGGTTCTGACCAAGCTCGCTGCTATGCTCGAGATTAGCTCGAACAGCAAGGAGTGGTATGGTGTTGCAGAGCAAGCAATTGGCGCCATTTACACTCTTTCAAGGCATCCTGATACTCTTTGCTCTGATGTACTTCGTCGGAAGACTCGGTTTGTTTTTCAGCCTCACCTCCAACGGCCCTCCTCGTCTCACACTACAGCGGATGGAGAGGAACAAAGGCCTGGAACTTCTTCGACCGACGATCAGGGTCCGAAACTGAAACCCTCGTCTGCAGCCCTGTCACAACTCTTGTTTGTCGTGGGTCATATTGCAATCAAGCAAATCGTCCATCTAGAGCTGTGCGAGCTCGACTTCAAGCGCCGCAAGGCTGAGCAAGAAAAGAACAAAACCGCAGAAGCTGCAGCCCAAAAGAACGCTGACAACGCCGAGGAAGACGAGCTTGATCTTATTGGAGGTACCACCGAAGATGACTTCACTGATGCCATGGCTCACATTCGCGAACGTGAACTTCTCTATGGAGAGAACTCTCTCCTTGCCAAGTTTGGGCCTTTGGTTGCCGAGATTTGTGCCAACAACAACACATACCCTGACCGTGATCTACAAGCCTCAGCCACATTATGTATGGCCAAGCTCATGTGTGTGTCCGCAGAGTACTGTGAGAAGAACCTGCCTCTCCTTATCACCATTATGGAGAGATCTGAGGACCCAATTGTTCGCAGCAATGCTGTCATTGCGCTTGGCGATATGGCTGTTTGCTTCAATCATCTTATTGATGAGAACACTGACTTCCTGTACCGCCGTCTGAACGACGACGATGCCTCGGTCAAGCGTACTTGTCTGATGACACTCACATTCCTTATCCTAGCGGGTCAGGTTAAGGTTAAGGGTCAGCTTGGAGAGATGGCCAAGTGTTTGGAGGACGACGACAAGAAGATCGCCGATCTAGCCCGCATGTTCTTCACCGAATTGGCTACCAAGGACAATGCTGTGTATAACCACTTTGTGGATATGTTCAGTCTCCTGAGTGCGGAGCGCAACCTCGATGAGACTGCACTGCGCCGCATTGTCAAATTCTTGATTGGATTTGTCGAAAAGGTATGTCATTTTCTTCTATTCACTCCCCCCATACCGCTACCGAAACGATACATTTGCTAACATCGCGTTCAGGAGAAACATGCTCGCCAATTGGCAGACAAGCTCGCTGCCCGTCTTCCACGCTGCGAAACAGAGCGACAATGGAACGATGTTTCCTATGCCTTGTCATTGTTGCCTCATAAGAACGAGGAAATTACGAAGACCGTCACAGCCGGCTTCACCAAGGTTGTCAGCGCGACAGCTTAAGGTCGATCCGATAAAATTTTGACTTGTAACGCTTTTAATGACTCTGCTTTGTTCTTACTACGGCTTTCTGGCTTCGCGGCAGGTGATTCCAGGTGGTGTTGGGGCTGTCCTGCATTGGTTTGTTTCTTGTCTTATTAGGTTGGGCTGTTCAAGTGTAAATGAATTTTCTATTATACAACTTCCTCATCAGAAATAATTACGCATCGCTTTCTTCTCGCGCTCGTAGTATACAGCATACGTACTCTTGAATACCCTTCAAAGGCACTTTGGAATCACCCCTTGGGCTTCAGTGAAACATGTGCTGGAAATAAGACTGTCTCCATTCTGATCGCAGACAAACGCGAGACCTGTAATTCTCTCGGAACAAGGCCATCTATCCGCCCAGGTGAATATCCACAAGAAGCAGGGAAATATACAACCACTGTGTTAACAAAGTGTGTTAAGGACAAAAAAAAGAGTAATTCTAGTATGCGAGAAAAAAAACGTAATCAGAGCCCTCGTATCCTCCATTGCGAAGCGTAAGGGGACGTGACAAAAGACACAGACGCCAGGGTGAAAGTGGGCGTATACCAGATACGAGCCATTATTTCACCTTCAGAACCAAAAGAACGACTATGACCACCAAATCTCTCTAAGCCCCTTTCACGGTGCTTTCTTCCAGGGCAAAGTTGCCTTCTCGGATGCCCTGCAGAACTTTCTGGCCCTCCTCGGTCAACTCGGGCTTGCCTAATGGAGTGACCGCGCCGGTGAAGAAACGAGGCTTCCAGTCCTCGTTATTCTCCTTGCGCTCTGCCGCGCGCTTGCGCTGGCGGTCTTCAATCTCTTGCTTGAGATTTGTGGCCTCCGTAAATTGTTTCTTAGTAATGGCGTCGGTGACCTCCCCCCAAAATTTCAGAGACTCGTTAGATAATTGCTCTTCTTTAGGAGGTAGGTCCTTGATAGCGGGGGAAAGAGGTTCGACGTCAATGAGAATGTGAGACTCCTTGCTCCCTGCTACTGTATATGAGATTTTGCCATGCCAGGATCCAGTGATGCGGGCAATAACATCCTTTTCGGGGACCTCCTTCAGCTTTGTGATGGTGTCCTTGTCGGGGTTGTAGCGGAAAATGACACCTTCAAGTCGGTTCTGAGTGCGACCAATCCATCCCTCCTCCATGTACTGCAGGATGACCTTCATCCGGGTCTTGGGGCAGCTGACATATGCTGCATCCGAAACGGTGATCGCTAGCGCGCCACGCAATAAACCACCGAGGTAGGCATGCGGGTGTTTCAACTGATATTCCTCATTATCCCGCTTCTCTATGTTGACAAATATTCCAAGGTTGTGTTCTCCGGGGCTCACTCGGATGTTGGTGCCGGTGAACTTGGCACTGATCTGGTCGAATCCGCGTGCGGAGACCCCTCGCTGGGGACAATCTATGTAGAAGGCTGATACCGGTGGGTGGTGCGAGGTCTGCTCAGTCAGATAGCATACTTTCACGTTCTCTTCCCCATCCTTGTGAGTAGTGCCATTGGCCTTGACGCCCGGCACGTTTGCTTCGGTAGCGTCGTCTTCCGTTATGACCCAACTGCACTATTATGTGATGTCAGCCCCAGGCTGCCGTTTGGAGTTGTCTCGGCGCGTCACTTACTCGGAAGAATTCTCCCAGCGTTGAGTTATATGGCTTGCATGGTTTTCCTTTGATGTATTTCTGTGTTGTTGGTTAGCATGGGCGACGTGGACTTGGTGTTGACAGGTATTATGTACCAAGTCTTTTGTGAACCAGAACTTCAAGACCTCTAACATCCGACCTAATTCATCATCTGATGTGCCAATACTATAGCTCTAGAGTCAGCACATAAGCGACTCCATCACGGGTGGTGTTGCTGACCTAGCAAAGGTCTCCGGTCGGTCCAAGTAGTTCCAGTATTCTGAGTCGCGCAAGTCAGTCTTTGTTCTGGGCTGCACACAGTCGCCATCAGTTGGGGACGTACCGAGATTAGGACGAGGCTCTAGGAGTTGAGCTGGAAGCGAAAACCGAACTGAAGCGATGTCTGCCACACCCACGAATCTAGATTACTGTTGCATCAGCTCGTTGTCTTCCCCACTGTCTGTGCCTGGCCCTGTTGTCTTTTTCTGTCTTCTCGCAGAAGTTCCAAGGACATGAGGCATCGGAGAGTTGTAAAACTCACTTCTTGAGAATGGACAGAAACGTCCTCAGCTTAGAAGACTCGTCGGGGGCCTTCTCAGCCACGGGCGATGACATGATGTGGGCGGCGGAAGTTGTTCAGGGAGAGCTTCTGGGCAAAGCGGGAAATGCGGGGAGAGTTTTGGGAAGGCAGGTTCGCAGGTTGGCAGGTTGGCAGGTTGGCAGGCTGGGGAACCCTTGGTACCGAAGACGGGAGCGAACAAAAACAGAAGCGAGCGAGGAGGAGGACCGGCCAGAAAGAAGAGAAGAGCGAGAACCGAGAACCAGGGGGAGATCTAATTCTAGAAGAACAGGCGGTGGGTGGGCGACCTTAATTTTTTGCCTGCGAAGTGGGGAAGAGCCGATGCAGGTTTCTTGGATTCTGGTATAATCTGGTTCTGTCTATGTTTCTACCCCCATGCTCGTCTGCCAAACAGTATGTTTGGCATGTTCTAGGAACCTCTGGCGGGCAGCCACAGCCCGTACAGCAGCCAAGTACCTGCGACCTGAGACTATGTTTCCTTCCGGCGTAAAGACTGCGTCACAGGGATCTGCGCGAATGATTTATTAAAGTATGGCCGTGTGGACCAATCACTGGGCCACGAGGGGCCAGATCCAGGTCTCCATTTGCTTTACTTCAATAACTCTGCCAGCAGCTGCTTGCGTGCTAAGAATCGCAACCACGTCCGCACGGCCGGCCCATAATCGTATCGTCTCCCGGTCGCATGGTCGTCGTCTGACCGTTGGGTCTGCTGCTCCTCGCGAATCCGCCCCCGCAATGCCTGCTGCTCGTCCCGGAGTTTCTTGTGCAATTCGGGCAATTCAGACACAGGGCAGCTGCTGATGGACTCCTCTTGAGGTAGGGTGGCTGCATCAATGTCCGCGCGGGTTAATTCGTAAGAAAGGTCTGGTCCAAGCAGGGTTTCGTTAAGTTCTTCCAGCATTCTTTGTACAGCTGGCGAACAGCCAGCTGAAAGCAAACGTGCGTTGAGCACCTCGAGTTGCCGCACATTGCTTGCAAGCTCCTTGATAAGATCAGGGAGGGGATCTCTAACAAGACCAAGGATTGAAAATTCGATATGATCCTCTTCGTAGGCTGCCATCCGATCGATGATGTTAGGTCGGGCTAGCTCTAACCAGTCATCCTCCGAGCATTTTCCTATTGAATCAATTAGTAAGGGATAACACGTCGGACGAAAAGAGAATGAGAGATTAAAAAGATAAGCATCATTTTTTGGTTCAAAGAGATCTAGTCGATGACAGGCCAAAGTCAAAGGGTAAAAAAGGGACACTGTTCCTTACCTAGTGCGTGAGGTTGCCGCTCAAGGCCGTCAAACTTCCATAATTGGCCCAGAACCGGCATGAATGCGATAAAATGGAACGATGGGTCCGGTTCGTAGTCGTCTTCGCCCTTGGAACGTTTTTTATTCTTAGATTCAGTTTTAAGTTCCATGTCTGCATTCAAGATGTCCATCTTTCTTTTCCCGCAATCCAGGGTCAGTATCTTGTCCAGAGGAAAGTATCATATAAGACATACCTAGCAAATGAATTATGCACTCGCTTGACAAATTCAAAGTTGCTGATTGCATCTCCTCGAAGTGCCGGTGTAAATGGCATGGTGAATTCCTTGAATTGCCGGAGGTGCTCGCCTAAGTCGATTCCAGGTATATTGTTCACAATATTCAGCAATGCCACGCTGGCACAAGCGTTACTTGCGGTCTAGACACGGAGTCAGCACAAGCATGATATCTCCAATTAATCCCCAATAGAATTACCTGATTTGCAAACCAGATACCATCGGGGCAACTAGCTTCTTGCTTTTCGGCATCGTCCTCTTTCCAGCGAAACAAGAAGATCAACCCATACATAGGCTTGCTACCGCGGGATAGGTTAGATTCCCTATGCGGTTGCATTGAGTTGTATGCAAGTTTCGTTGAAAACTCACTTTAAAAATTCCATCATTTCTTCGTCGAGTGATATTATTTCTTGGACTTTGACGCCTTTGACTCCAAATTCCCGAAGCATGACACTGAACAATGCCTAATAGATATCTCCCCATAAGTAAAAGGATAAGCGGTTCATGAAGCTTTACATACTGGCTCTGACTCGATTTCGCAAAACCCATTCCAACTGTCTTTTTGTGCAGGAGTAGCAGGTTGACAAATCTCCTCCTGGCTTTGGTCTTCTGTAGGGTCGGTCAAGCGCCGCCGCTTGGCTCCCCGAGCCATGACGATAATGTCAAAGTCCTGAGAATACACTTGATCAATGAGAAGTCACTTCTCAAGGCCCAAAACCAACAAAATCAAAAGCTGTCGAATACCAAGGGCTAGGGGACAAAGCCGGGGAAAGAGAGGGTCGAAGTAGAGTAGATGGTGGTATGTCACTGGATCACCGCTTGGCCTGACGCGCTTCCCGCGTTTCCTTCTTCTCGGCAACTTCAACTTTTTTTTGTTGTTCCTCCCCCTCTTCATTGAGCTTCGCCCCCTTTGAATTCGCCGGTCCTTACAGCTTCCTGGAGAAGAAAGGCAGTCGCGATTACAAAGAGCACTGGGACTCCTGGCATTTTCTTACTCAAAGCTAGGCCATTCTGAATCCTCTTCCCCAAAGTTGCTAGCCACCACAGCATGCCATGAGTGGCACTCCTCGTCTTCCGTCTGCCTTCCCCCAGACGCCCCAAGCAAGACCGCGCGGCCGAAAGCTCTTTGACACGCCTCGGTCCAACCCCCGCGATGTTAGAGAGAGAAAGTCGCCCTCGAAATCCCCGGCAAAGGTGCCCAGGCCGGCCCCAGCCCAGCTCACCAACGCGCCGTTGGTCCCCGTCAATTTGATTGATGCGCCGTCTCAGCGGCTTTATGTCGTAGCGTTTTACTTGGCTCTGAATGCGTGGCGTGTGTACGAATCATGGACGGCGTCCGATGAGCTAGACTCGACTTGGCTGTTTTTAAAATGGGTTTCGGTGGACGGTTTCTTCTTGTTTGGCCTCCAAGCCTTGCGCATTCCGTGGCTGGAGTGGGCTTTTCCCACGACGCTTGCTCTTTTTCTTCTTCACGTTGTTGGAAATGTTTTCTTGATGTTTCGCATTCCGGTAGGTCTCTAAGGTCTGATCGATGGGCGCGAACCCCGTTAACAGCTTTCAGATACCCCTCGGCATTTGGGTGGGTGAATTGGTCAAAGTCGCGTACGACCGTGAGCTTTCGATCTCCGAGCGCAAGGTTAAGCCAGGGGACGTTATTCACAATGCATCCTTAATCCTGGGTAAACAGATTGTTCACATTCTACCTGAAGGGTTTGTCACTAACACACCTTACAAAATTCTCCAGCTTCACTTTGGCTAATCCATCGATTTGCTCAGGTCCGCCGTACTTAATCCGGAACGCGATCCGTTGTGCCTTGACTCTCAGAAAAACGTCATCAACTTGCCTATTCGCGTCAATCAAACCGATCCTGTACTTATTGAAGTGCTGCGACTCGACCTAAACACTGGCGAAAATGAGACCCTATCAATCCCCGCAAAGCAGTTGAAGCAAATCAAGAAACAGGCGGATAAGAGACACGCCACTTTGGACCCGGTACCTTATCGTGATTTGCATATCCCAGTAAAGAAGACTGGTATTTATCGGTTGCAGCGCGTGGTTGATGAATCGCAGCTTGATGTACGAACTCGCACATCTGACGCATTGGTGGTTTCCTGCCCACGCGCACTTCTCAAGAACTCCCACACGAACAAATGCAGAGGGGAGCTGTCAAATTTGGTACTCGAGGTCGAAGGAACGCCTCCATTGAAGATCAAATACAGTCGGCAGGTTAATAACCATGATCGTGGACATTCCTTCCAGAATATTCAACCAGAAAACCTCCATTCTCCGTTGTTGAGCCAGAAGCCGACCAGTGCTCTCTTCAGTATCAACCAGCCGGATATCTCATGGGCTCAAAGTCAGATTATCAACGTGCCTCTGAATGAATCTCTCAATGTCGGTGGCGAATGGTTATATGCAGTTGAAGAGGTCCATGATGCATGTGGAAACATTGCTAATTATTCGGGACTATTTGAATATGGAGAGCGTCCATCCAGCAAATCTTTATCGCAATGGCATCAATTCTCTGTTCATGAGCGCCCCTTGATTTCCTTCGCGGGTTGCAATGAACAGCGCCCCCTTGAGGTTGCGCGCGGCGACTCCGTTGACCTGCCAATTCAATTCAAACCCGTTGGGGGAGGTTATTTTGGTGATAGTCCCTTTTCAGTTGCGTATTCCTTCAACTCTGGCTCCGATGCGCAGAAGAGCGAGGATCCGCAGACCTCAAAAACCCTTGTTATGAAGACACTTGACCAGAAGTCGTCTATCAAAGAACCTGGCTGGTATACTTTATCCTCAGTTTCCAGTCAATACTGCCCTGGTGATATCTTGGAGCCCTCGTCCTGTTACTTGCGCAATCCACCAGAGCCTGAGCTTTCGATGAAAGCCGAGAAGCAGTTCGATCGATGTGCCAATAATGCTGTTGGCCTTCTGGTTGATCTCGACCTTACAGGATCGCCCCCATTCCGTGTTCGGTACAGTGTCGAGAGCTCAAAGGGGGTATTCACTAAGACAGAAACTATCAATGGACTGGCCAGCCAATTGGACCTCACTCCATCAGAAGCGGGCTTCTACCGCTACCGCTTTCTTGACATTGAAGACTCTGTTTACCCTCCGCGCTCGTTGAAAGATAAAGTGGCCGTGCTCGAACAAGATGTCAAGCCGCCGGCTTCTGCTCACTTTGTTGGATCAAGGCAGACTCGCAAGGCCTGTTTCGGTGATAACATATCCGTCGATGTAGCATTCTTGGGTGAATCGCCATGGACCCTCCAATATGAGCTGCTTCACAACGGCAAGAGGTCTAAGCACGTTCTAGAGTCTGACACCGAGACAGCTACAATCACCACTGATAAACTCGTCAGCGGTGGCCAATATAGTCTTGCCTTGACCAATGTCAAAGACAAGTCGGCTTGCAAGCGCACTTTGAAAGACACTATCAAGATCGATGCTCGATCAAAGCCTCCCCACGCTGCATTTGGACAAATCGACAAGAAGCGGACAGTGTCCGCTCTTCAAGGCTCAAAGATTGAAATACCCGTAAGATTGAGTGGCGAACGGCCATGGTCGGTGAAATATAAGAACGTCGACGTCGACAAGGCTCCCGTTGAGAAGACATTTGTCAATGAGAACAGCGCTTTGGTCGTGAGCCAAGAAGGGCTTTATGAGATCGTCGAAGTTGTGGATAGTTCATGCCTCGGGACCGTGGACCAAGCGGCCAAAGAATTCGAGGTATCATGGATCCCACGGCCGCAAATCATTGCCGTCGATGGCACTACTCTTGGGTCAACCAAAGAGTACACGAAGGCTGAAGCCTGCCAGGGCGATGACGACAGTCTTGAACTGCGCCTTTCTGGAAACCCTCCCTTTGCTCTCCAGTATGAGCAGCGTCGGAAAGCAGACCGTGCAGCTTCAACTGCCCATCGCAATCTACGAACCGGTCTCAATGTCATCTCCACAGAGATGGATACATCTGAGCCTGGCCTTTACAACTACAGATTTACCGACGTTAGCGACAATCTTTATGATCATAACCCAAAGAGCAACGCTTTAGTTGTGACTCAAAAGGTCAACCCCCTACCAACAGCCCGTTTTGACTCTCCTGGTCGTATCTACGGTTTCTGTAAAGAGGATGTCAGTGGTGAAGAAACAATTCCAATTACTTTGGAAGGTGTACCGCCTTTCTCATTGGAGATCACCATTAAGCATCACTCCAATGCCAAGCCTGAGATTGTCTCGATTCCTAAGATAAACTCAAATCGTCACAACCTGCCCATTCCTCGACGCCATCTCGATCTTGGGCAACACGTGGTTGAGATTTCCAAGGTCCGTGATGCTCGTGGTTGCCAGCGAACCACCGAATACGATACGTCTTCTGTCCGGGTGTCTGTTTCTGATGTGCCCACTATCATCCCACTTGAATCCAAGGTCGACTACTGTGTTGGTGAAAGACTTTCCTTCTCTCTCTCGGGCCACGCGCCTTTCGATGTGTTCTACACCTTCAACGGTGCTCAACGCAAGGCTACCTTGCAAAACACCAATTTCCGTCGTCTCGCAGAACGCGGTGGAGAGTTCACAATCACTGCAGTGGGTGATGGGGCTAGTGGGAAATGCAAAGCGCACAAGAATATCACCAAGATAATCCACGAGATGCCCAGCGTACGAATCAGCAATGGACAGGTCTCCGTGGTTGATATCCACGAAGGCGGAGAAGCTGAGCTTCATTTTGATTTCTGGGGAACACCCCCTTTCGAATTCACGTAAGTCATCATGCAGTAGCACAACATTTTATCGCCATTACTGATTGGTATTCTACAGTTATATTCGAAGCTCCAATGCCCGCAAAGGCAAAAAGTCCGAAATACTTGATATCAAACACGACACCTCCTACGAGCACCGCAAAACCATCAAGACTGCCGACGAAGGTACGTACGAGGTTGTGGCGATCAAGGATCAGTTCTGTTCGTTCACCTCGCAAGTACCGACTGGCAAGTCGGACCGTGGCTCTTCATGATGTGTAAAATGATTTAAGTATTTTTCTTCGATTGATGCTGGTGCTGGGTGGTTTGTTTTGGATAGTTTTGCATTGCAGCGGCGCTAGCAGGTAATGTACATTCACCAGTAGGGCAGAGTTAATTCAAATATATTGTTTTTTCTTCCTCCAAGACTATTCAAACTCCCTATCTTACATTATCTGCCTCTATCGTCTCGATGAGACCGTCACCCAGTCGAGCAATCTCATTCAAAATTGCCGGTTTGTTGATGATAACATGATCCTGTTTCTCTTGAGAACCGGCAGAGGTCGTCGAAAATGCTGTCTTTAAATTCCAGGCCCGTGACTTTGACGTCTGTGGGTTCCACAACCCAGCAATGACAGGACAGCGTTCATCGCCGTGGAACAGGAGCAGGTTTTGACTGTAACAAGCTTGGATATCGTGCACAAAGGACTTGACAATAGCCAATCTACTAGCCTTGCTCGACACACCCGAATCCACCAAGTTTTTGAATTTGGACGAAGAGCCTGAACGATCTCCAGGGAACTTGTGCCGCAAATTGATAACAAAATCGTACGGAGCCAACGATGTTTGGAAAAGATCAGACAAATCCATGTCATGGCTTTCCTTCCGCAGCAGATCAATGGCAGCTTTCGCTAGGACAGACATCCGTCCGGCCACGACCTTTGATGGCATCTCGTATTGCGTCCAGGTAACACCATCAGTATCGATGTCTGACGCCACGAATAAAGCCACTGCATTCATTCCGGGGTCGATGCCGCGCCACGCTGTGAATCGAGTGCGGATAGTTTCGTTAACCTCCGGGGTCAAGTCGCCGCCGATGTCCACAACGAAAGGCTCTTGCTGCCAGTCCCAGCGAGAAATAAGGTGCAAGGTTCGTAGGAATCCAGTCATTATACTGGAGGGGGACTCCCATGGGGATGGCTGGGTGAACACACGAACAGTCAGGAGCTCAATCAGCTCTTCGGAGATTTGGGCTGAGAAAAGGTGAGAGCTGAACCAGTGCTTGACTAGACGAATCGTGGGAGATAGTAATGGGAAGCGAGTGCAAAGACTTCGCATTGCTTGGGTCAGACGGGGAGCATGCACGAATAGCTTCTTGAACTTGAAAAGGGCATATGCAATCTCTTCGCGCTCTCTGGGGCCGAGAGTCTTGTCTTTCAAACGACGCTCGAGGAGGGTCTGTTCACGGTCATGGTGGATTCGTAGGCGGAAGATGAAGCCTGATTCATGAACAATATCGAGATAGTTATTGTTGAGTATCTTGCTGGATTCGTTTTCTAGGCCGACTCGACATGAGGACGCTGCGCCAGATGATTTAAGAGAGTCGCCGATCTTTAGTAGAAAGGCAGCCTTTGTCATTTGGATGGCTGCAAAGTCGTCAGGCCATCGCGAGGAGCTCTCGAATTGAAGAGAAACATCAGCAGGCTCTTGGTTCCCACCATTACCCTGGGCTCTCAGGGAAGTATATCGAAGAAGAGGGGTAGCAGGTGCAAGGTGACGAATTGTCAAAGGAACCTCTTCCATGCTTCCAATAGATCGTTCCAATTCCTTGAATGCCTCGTTGAGTGACTGGAAAGGAGCGCTAGAGTAGGCCAAGACACCGTCACCTTCCTCCAGAAGCTTTTCATCGTACTCATCACCTGTAAAATCAAAGTCGTCCTCCGACAATTGGAAGTGACGTTCCAGGATGTAACTCAGGATTTGAAGCACAATAGAGTCTTCCGATGGCTGATCTGACCAAACTAGACTTTCCAGAATGCTGCCATCTTTGAATCGTCGAAGTTCAGATTTCTCTCCCCAAAAGGCTCTGAATGCGGCTGCCTCTTCCTTCTCTTCTGCGGGTGGACCATGGTCGACGACTCGACCAACATTATCGGCGTCAAGGAGAAATCCAACTGAAACATCATGGCTTGATTTCTTGCTTGGGGCCTTTGAACGTACGGACCAAGGGCCTGCACATTGGCTTGATAAGGAAATAAGTTTAACTCTGTCCCCAAGGGCTTTCAGAAGGATGGCATGCAAAGTCTTTTGCAAACGGAGGGCACGAAGAGTATCACCATTGAAAGCAGTAGGGAAATGTATAAGACGATCAAAGCGCAAAGCCTGCTCATCAACCTTGAAGATGAAGACGCGGTCAAAGTTGTCTTCACGAGATTCATTGAGCATCTTAAGGGTGACAGTTGCTTCATGCCGAAGAGCTTCATAGGACCAAGGCGTCATCTTGTAGAGAATGTTCACACCCCTTCGACCATCGTACAGAACAGGACTCCCTTCAGGAATAGAGATATCACTAGCGAAAAGGAGCAAAGGAGTTGACAGGTCCCTTCCTGCAATGAACTGCAAAGTAGCTTTGAAGATCTGGTAGCTGCTGTATGATCGTAGAAGAATCGGCTGACCGGATGGGCCGCCGCCCTCGAAGAGAAGGGAAACTAGCGCTGCCCATTCGAAACCACCAAATCCCCCACTCTGGAAGGATGTTTGAAAGCCTCGTTGCTGCAGCCAGGTCCTTCCTAGGATAGTTGCGTCACGGAAGGATTCACATTTCTGTCCGGTTGAGTGCAGGTTCTTGTGGAAAAGAGACACGGCGGCCTCGGAGCGTAGACTTGCGTTGTAGAAAGGTGTAGGCTCGCCTTTCTCAGACTGTTCGTCGGAAGACCCCTGACGAATGTTACATTTTGATGGAAGCGTTCGCGTGATGGGGAACAGCTTCGGGTCAATGGCAGTCAAAATCCGTATTTTAGGCTGAGATAAAGACTTCTCCTGTTTTGAACCTGAGTGTTCTAAGAGTAAGACAGGACGCAAGCTGTCCCCATCCTGGAATCCAAATTTGACCTCCAAGGCCAATTCATTTGCTATGCCTTGAATCCCTGCCGCAATGCAGGCGATATAGTATGCCCTCTTATGAAAAAACCTATGGTTCACGTAGTCCTTCTCCTGGAAAATCGAATTCGGCATAGTTACCGCTAGATCGATAGGCCGGAGGTCGGTCATCTTCGCTCCATTTCTCAAGGCAAAGCTTCCCACCACGTTGATGTTTGATGGCTTCGCATATGACATGGTGTATTTGGCATCTTTGGCAGGTCGAGGCTCGGGCCAAGGAATCGCAATTTCGGAGCCAGCGCGCAGGTCTTTCTCGGCTTCTGGGATTGATTGAGGAGATCTCTCGGGCAAGTTTTCAATCGCATCTTTCAACTTGTGCAGAGCGTCCTGAAGCTTCGACAGTTGCTTTTCGTAGTTTGGTCTCAACCCAGTCAACAATTCATCCATCTGAAGCTTGAAGAAGCTCGATTTATAAAAACCGCTAGCTGTAGCAAGCTCTGCGGAGTGGTCCTCCTTCCCTTTGCGGGCGGACTGGCCCTTTGTGAAATCATCCTTGCGCGTCGATGTTGCCGGTGACTTGGCTGGCGAGTCCGAGGCTTCGGGGCTCAGTTTCCTCCGTTTCACCGCGTGCTCCGCCATCGTCGAGGAATGGGCCATTGTTGAACGATGAGGTGTTGGGCGGGAAATTTTTTTTATGGGGCGGAGATGGCGATAAGAGCGATTAAGACTGCTGACTCAGAGGGCATCGCCGAAATCGCAGTGACTCGATCTGGCGTGCTTCGTCAACTTCTTTTTTTGGGGTTGTTATAAGTCTATCTTTCTTCCTCTTTCTTCCGTTCTGTTCCATCTCGTTCCCATTCGCCATAATTGCCATTCAACAATGTTACAAGCCATTGGAGGCACTGTACCCCCGAACACTGACCATGTATGTCTCCGCGGACCCCACGATGCTTCCCCTCCTTGGGCACAAGCAACGGCGGGCATGAGATGATTCTTTACATTATGATCATAAATGGATTGCTAATCTATTCCAAAGGCTGTTAGTGTCTCTCTCCCAACATGGCAATCCAACATTGGCTACGAGGAAGGCCAAGACTGGGTGATCAGCAAGATGGTATGCGGTTATCCTCGTTTCTTCGTGCACCCCACCATTCAGAAACTCGCAGCGGAGATTGTTCAGAGAGTCGGAACTCCGGATTCTGAAACAGCAACACTGTTTGCAACACGCAAGACCGCCCAGGCCTGTCGTTCGTTCATTGTTTCGAAGATCGCCGATGAAGAATCTCCAAAGGTCCGGATAGTGACCTTTATTCCTGCCCCGCATACGGAAAATGAGCCCAACTCTGTCACGTCGTCTCTGTTCTGTGTTATATACCCTAAGGAATATGCTCCTATTGCCAAACAGGTGTGGCAGCACTCGGGTAGTGGTATTTCTAGCCGACGAGGCGAGTTCTGCCTTCGTGCTCTGCAGGATGAATTCTTGGTGGAGGAGAAAAACATAACCACGGCCGAGTCTTTGTCTCAGCGTTCTTGTAAAGGGCCACGCAGATACAGAGGACGTGGCTCTCTGAGCGGGGTATCATGGGGTCCCTCGTCGCAGTCATCAGCCTCGGCCGCTAATGGCGCAGAAGATGGCCGCGATTACTCTCATTTCATCGAAGAACGATTTGGCCGAAACCTCAGCTCTATCAATGCTGCCCAGGCTAAGACTGCAGTTCGCAGACGTATTGCCGGTGTCTTAACTGCAGATGGAGAACTACATGAAACCCTCAAAACAACTTCCGCAGAGGGCCGAGTTGCTGATATTTCGGAAGATGATGTGCTTCTCTATCCCAACGGTATGAGTGCCATTTTCAATGCCCATCAAGCCTTGCTCAACATTCGAGGTCCACTCAAGAGTATCTGTTTCGGTTTCCCTTACACAGATACCCTGAAAATTTTGCAGAAGTGGGGGCCAGGCTGTTTGTTCTATGGGAAAGGATCATCTGAAGATATAGATGACATTGAGGCCCGTTTGAAGAATGGAGAGCGATTCCTCGGTCTGTTCACCGAAACACCTGGCAATCCTCTTCTTAAAACTCCAGACCTCCGACGCTTACGAGCTCTCGCAACCCAGTACGATTTTGCGATAGTCGTTGACGAGACGATCAGTAACTTCCTCAATATCAATGTTCTCCCCCATGCGGACATGGTTGCGAGCAGTTTGACAAAGATTTTCAGTGGAGATAGCAATGTCATGGGAGGAAGCACTGTTCTCAATCCTCATGGACAATACTATTCAAAACTGAAGGAATCATTCAAGCAGGAATTCGAAGACCTTGTCTGGGCGGAAGATGCTGTCTTTTTGGAAAGGAACAGCCGTGACTTCGTTGCCAGAATCGATAAAATTAACGCTTCATCAGAAGAAATCACTAAGATGCTGAAGGCATCCCCCCTTGGTAATGACCCAGATCAGAATGACCATATACCCTTCTAGTTTACTAATTTTACTACAGTCAAGGAAGTATATTATCCGAAATTAAGCCCTACGAGGCCCCACTATGACAGCCTTCGTAACCCCAACGGTGGCTATGGGGGTCTTTTCTCCGTCACTTTCTACTCTACTCCCGAAGCTATCGCGTTTTTCGATACTCTCGAGGTTCTCAAAGGTCCTAGCTTGGGAACCAATTTCACCTTGGCGTAAGTTGTATGAACAGAAACGATGATCAATAACTCTTCTCTGACTTTGAAAAGCTGTCCATATGTTCTCCTAGCTCACTACGGAGAGTTGGATTGGGTATGTTCTTCTCAAAATCTTATCTCATATTTGACTTCTCGAACAAACTCTAACATGCTACTGCTAGGTGAAATCTTTTGATGTGGATCCTGACCTTGTCAGAGTAAGCGTAGGCTTGGAAGAGCTACCAGACTTGCGTTCGAAATTCAAGAAGGCTCTAGATGCAGTCGAGAAAGCGAGAAATTAAATAAAGGCGTGGCAGGTTACCAGTTCTTCAACATCAAGACATATCCATTACATCAACTGCATATCACCTCGTGTGTCTCCAAAAGGCCCTATTTGTACCTAAAAATTAAGCATAAATGAATATCCATCGCATAACTCCAGTTCCTAGTTTTTAATGAACACTCCTCTTGTCTTTTTCGAGAGTTGTAAATATCATCCACTCATTTTTTTAACTTTGGCTTGGGATTGAAGAACAGTTGCTAGTACCCAATTTATTTTTGCAGCCAACGGCAATTTATTGATGTTCAGAATATCGAGGTATAGAAGGGAAACGATTCAAGGACTTGGCAGAGTTCAAGACGTCATATAATAAAGGATATCCAGCTCCATTGAGATAAATAACAAAATTAACCAAACAAATAACCTTCACACCATCATCGCGCCAACGGGTTTAAACCCCCTTCATGCTATCATTTCCGTAGCAAGCAGGTCTCCATGTCCTAAATCCTAAAATTGAAAATTTGTTTTGCATGAAGTGAAGGTTTCAAAGTGCCAAAACTCCAGAAAATACCTACGCGCAGGACAATAGAAACCAAACGGTAGGTCTCATAACTAGAATGAGCGGTCTAGAGGCTCATCGTTCCCAAAAGCGCTGGCGGTTTGGCTTGCTATACCACCTAGGTCTCCGCTTCCTGTTCGTCGTAATGCCTGGCGCATAGTCTCCACGTTCAGCTCGCCACCGAAGTTGGAAGACACTGGGCTTTGTGCCGATGCAAGCGGACTCCCAGGGGTACGAGGGCCGTTTTTGGGAGACATTTCCATGCCTTTAAATGAGGTAGAAATACTCGTGGGGGGAGAAGTTCCCAGCGCATGTGATGAAGCAGGGGATCGTAGAGGAGATGGAGAGCGATTGTGCGGTCCAGCCGCAAAAGAGCTTCTATGGATTGGGGCGCTTTGAGAAGGCTCTCGACTGTGGCCTGGTTCCCCCGTTTCGGCATGTTCTGCATTGACGACGTCGGCAAATGAAATGAAGCTCAAGCGCCGTACATCATTTGTATCTAATGCGCCGTATGCCGATGAGACTTCATCTGCATCGGAATGCATACTGTGATCTATGAGGCCGGAGGATGCTAACGAGTGCTCTGCCGTGGAAGGGCTTGTGGCATTTGCTGCTGCAGGTTGGTGTAGACTATGGGTCACGATTTCGACTGAGTCCGGGTCGAGTTGCTCGTCGGTTATAGCAGCAGAAGATGCCTCGAGGACTGGAGGGATGTAGTTTTCGGTACGAATATGGGCGGGGATTGATGGTGAGGCTTGCACGGGGACTATGTCCTCTTGTACGTCTCGCTCGAATATCTGAGAAGCGGGCGAATGAACTCGAGGAGGGCACTGCGAGGTGCCGCCTTCTGGAGATGGCGGCAGCCTATACGAGTGTCTCTGGCGATCCGTAAAGTTGGGTGTCCGTAATGCTTCGGAAGAGCTAAGAGGCGAAATTGGTGATACTGGACCACTGGGCGAGAACCCGGTCTCTGTTGCTAAGTCTTCGCCTGAGTATTCTTTCTCGGCCTCCCGGAGCTGTGCCCAGGTCAAATGCGCTGGTCTGGGAGCGCGCACGCCGGAGGCAGGCTTCTCAGCCGACAGTCCCTCCTTATCAGATGGGAGGACAGGGGCACCTTCAGGGTGCAAAGTGGTCGCGAGAGGCAGGTTGGAATGATCCTCCGTAGAGCCCAACAAATCGCCAGGGGTCGACATGACGAATGGGGGCAAATGAGAATTGCTAGAGCGGGTTGAAGCTATTGAGTACAAACCGCGGCCGAGGGCTTTTTAGACAGTATCCATGACCAGAGAATCGTCGGGCACTTTCAAAGGCCTTCAGCTAATACACGAGCAATGGGAAAATGTTGGGGAAGTGAGAAAAAAAGGGGGGGCGGAGGGCAATCATTATCTCACTTTCCATGATGACATGTTGTGCCAGGTGATCAACGGGGGGAAGGGGAAGGTTATGACCGGGAGCCAAGTACTCGGTACCGACCTGCGTTGGCCATTGGGCGGCGCTGCTCGCGGCAGCACCAGTCAGATCCAGGTACCAGTGACTTACAGCGGGCCGGAAATCTGGTGTGGGACTTCTCTCGTAAATACCGGTGGACTCTTTACTGTCCCAGCGAGATTGGCTGGGGTTTCAAACTGTAGAGAACGTATCAGACACAGACGTCCCATTTCCGTGCTAGCATTTCCCTCTGACACCGTGATTCTACATTTGGACTCTCTCATCAACATGAAGTGATACATGGCTCCAAATACGAAACATGACAGGCGTCACTGCCGTCGTCACCGGGGCCCGAGCGATCCAGAGTCTGTCTAGTGGGCCGGAGGGGATGGCCGCGGGTTTATTGCACGCTCGATCGATCAAGTCAGAATATGTCTTAGAAACGGAATAGGATTTTCCTTCATACTGTACGGAATACTCGGTACTCGGCTTGACTTCGATACTCCACGAGGCTGTACCGATCAGACCATGGATGCACCTGCATAATCTGGTGACTAATTGTGCTGGTTATGCAGCCAATGGCACGCAGCAAAAACACGGGTCACGAGACCCCGGTGCTCGCGGGAAAAAAGTTCGGGCGTGTCTCCCTTCACGGAGACCGTCTCATCTCCATCCACCATTTCCTGTGGCTCAATTCCGGAGGTCGGGCCCTTCCAACCGCAATCATTTGACAGAAATTCCGTCGAGCCTCTTCCTTGCCTTCTGACTCGCCCATTTGCTTGGGATTTCGCGTGATGGCGACTACTCTAACTGCCTCGAGGCGACCACTTCTGTCGCTACCATTCCTTCTTCCATCATGGACTGAGTCCCTCGCATTTGGCGCTCGCCGTCACCAATCATCATACCGACGTACCAAGCAGCGTCTTCGTGTCAAGCCGGATGCTTCGTTCGCATCGTCAAATCAAGCACGTGAACACATTGTCTACAACCCGCCCTCCAGTGCACCCTCCGTCTATCAAACACCAAACAAATTCTTACCTCCCAATGATGCCCGGAGGTCGCTTCAGTCAGACAAGGCCCAATCTCAAGATTCGGGCAATCTCCCGACTGTGTACAAGAACAATGAGGCAAACAAATATCACCTTACCCCTGCCGACATCGAAGAAATTCGCAAACTCCGCCTGAGCGACCCCATGACCTGGAGCCGATACAAGTTGGCCAAGCGTTTTGATTGCTCAGCTCTCTTTATTGCGATGGTTTGTGAGGCCAGCCCGGAAAAGAAACAAATTCAGAAACAAGTCCTGGAGGCTGTCCAGTCGCGGTGGGGACCGAAGCGACGAATGGCGCGTGAGGATCGCCAACTTCGCCGCGAGACCTGGGGCCGTGACGAGTAGATTCTCTGCTCCGTTTTCTAGATTGAGTTGGATAAACATTCTCGGGGGGGGGGGAACGCTTCTTGCGTTACTGCAGAACCCATTTTTATGTAAAAACGCCATGTATTCTACACACTAGCATTGTCTCTATATATCACCACATCATTGAGAATTCAACTCCTTCGACTCGTAATTTTGTTTTAGTATTTGTTAAGAGGCTGCCATTCAGACAAAGGGGTGTTATCGGTTCTCGAGAACATGATCACCGAGTGAGATGAGGCCACGACCGTAAGGCAAACATAGAATACGGTTAGAGCCTGAACGCATTTAGCTGTGTTTTGAGGATACACTGCCATATCACGTCGGAGCCATGACTAGCTCGCAAGATAACACATATCGGTATCACACAGGGGACCCTGGTAATGGTGGTTCCTATGGTTCCTGTGGCCCCCAGGGCTTAATCACCGCAGATAGGCGGCTACAGCCGGCGTCCAATCCCTACACTGTAATTACGTGATAAGACTCTCTCTTGTAACGTCTTTTTCTGCAATGCCCCTCCTTCCCCTCCGTTGCATTTCCATTGTTAAGCCCGGGTCAGTTTGGTCGCGCTTCTCTCGCTCCCCTTCTCTTATCCCACGGCGCTTCTACTACGGACACATCAGCGATTCCAAAATGGCTCCTCAGTTGGCACCCTTCTTCAAGCAGTATGTCGCTACACCAGCGTCCCTACACCTGTCGCTAACTGTAGTATTTAGGGTTGATGACTCCAAAGACGCCTTCATTGATCGTATGTAGCTCAGTCTTGCGAGCGCTGACACTTGTTTCTCCCTTTACCATGACCCATCACGCGACTGAGCTCTTTGACTAAGAAAAATCACTAGGTCTGCGGAAAGCTGTCGCAATCCCCTCGATTTCTGCTCAGGATGAGAACCGCCCAGATGTAGTTCGAGTAAGTTTGTCACTAGATACAATCCCCGCAGAACATGGAAGTAATCTTTATCTCCTTCAAGATGGGCCAATTCTTGGCCTCCGAGCTCGAGGCTCTTGGAGCTGAAGTCCAGCAGAGACCTCTCGGCAAGCAGCCTGGTAAGGAACACCTCGAGCTGCCTCCTGTTATCATTGCGCGATACGGAAATGACAAGAACAAGCGCACGATCCTGGTCTACGGCCACTACGATGTGCAGCCTGCCCTGAAGGAAGATGGTTGGGCTACGGAGCCCTTCGAGTTGACTATTGACGAGAAAGACCGCATGTTTGGCCGTGGGTCCACAGATGATAAGGGACCTGTGCTCGGCTGGTTGAACGTTATTGAGGCCCATCAAAAGGCCGGCGTCGAGTTCCCTGTGAACTTGCTGTGCTGTTTTGAGGGAATGGAGGAATACGGCTCCGAGGGTCTGGATGACTTCATCCAGGCAGAGGCTAAGAAGTTCTTTAAGGATGCGGATGCTGTTTGTATCTCTGACAACTATTGGCTCGGCACAGAGAAGCCCTGTCTCACCTATGGTCTGCGTGGCTGCAACTACTACTCAATTAGCGTGTCTGGGCCCGCTCAAGATCTTCACAGTGGTGTTTTCGGCGGCTCTGCCCATGAGCCAATGACAGACTTGGTAACCCTTCTGTCTAAGCTGGTCGATTCCCAAGGTAACATTCTGATCCCCGGTATTATGGACCTGGTGGAGCCGGTGACTGAGGAGGAGAAGTCCCTCTACGGTAACATCAGCTACACTATGGACAACCTGCATGAATCTTTGGGCAGTGAGACTGGAATCCACCCCAACAAAGAGCGCACCTTGATGGCCCGCTGGCGTTTCCCCTCCCTGTCAATCCATGGTGTCGAGGGTGCTTTCTCTGCCTCCGGAGCAAAGACTGTTATTCCCGCCAAGGTTATTGGCAAGTTCTCTATTCGAACTGTGCCAAACATGGAGAGCCCTGATGTGAACAAGCTGGTCTTCGACTACGTCAAAGCGGAATTTGCTAAGCTCAACTCCAAGAACACCATGGACGTGTCGCTCCAGCACGATGGCAAATGGTGGGTTGCCAGCCCTAAGCACTGGAACTTCTCTGCCGCCAGCAAAGCTGTGGAGCAGGTCTTTGGCGTATCTCCTGATTTCACCCGTGAAGGTGGAAGGTACGTGAAACCTTCATTGTTCATTTAACTCTATATTTACTAACTTTGAACTTCGCAGTATCCCTGTGACTTTGACCTTTGAACAGGCTACCGGAAAGAACGTGCTTCTTCTTCCCATGGGAAGCTCCACTGATGCTGCCCACTCTGTCAACGAGAAGCTAGACAAGAGAAACTACATCGAGGGTACCAAACTTCTGGGTGCCTATCTCCACTACGTTGCAGAGGAGCCAACTTCTGCATAGATAGATCCTCTTATGTTTGAAATGACAATCGAAGTCGGAAAAGGCCATCCAGCGTGTTTGGTCGCTCCCACCATTTTTCTTTTCCCACCGTCTTAATGTTAGTTTTGAGACACCGATTATAGATCTCTGTATGCCTTCTGAAGAAGGGTGGATATATAGGAGAGCCCGTAGTACTCCGTACTCCGTGCAAATCGCGGGGCAAACAATTTTGATGACTCAGCCGACGCGAAATCGATGGATCGTGGAACAGCGCGCGTAGGCGAACGCGGTTCGTTCGGAAATTCCAGTTCCTTTGATCACTCTGTCTTTCATCAGTCAAAGAGGCGGCACGCCAACTACGACGATGGCCTGATCCTTTTTTTGGGTTCTTTATTGTCCTGGGGAGTAGTGAACACCGAATACCCTCGATGCCATCTTTAAAACGCGCTTCCGAGTCCCTCGACTCGGAAGATACAATTGATAGCGACTCTGAGGGTGCTACTTCAGTCTCACCATCTCATTCTGTGTGTTTCCCTTCTCCCCGTATATTCCGGCATCAGGATTTTGAAAAACCATGTTATTAATAATTAAATCAGAGAAAACGCCCCCGTCCCTCCCTCTCTCCATCCGAAGAAGACGAAGATATCAACGGCCGCGAAGACACCCCACTGACCGACGAGGCGTTATTAGACGAGGGTGTGCTTGAGCTTCATCAAACTCAGATCCTTCAAGACAAATATGCGCAGGCGATTGATGAAACCAACGTGCCCGCAGAGCATGGTATCCTGGAGCAGGTAGATTGCTACAATTTCATGTGCCATGACCACTTTTCAGTGGAGTTGGGACCCTTGATCAACTTCATTGTGGGCAAGAATGGTAGCGGCAAGAGTGCTATCCTGACAGCGCTGACTCTGTGTCTTGGGGGCAAGGCCTCTGACACAAATCGAGGTCAGAGTCTCAAAAGTTTCATCAAGCAAGGAAAAGAGAGCTCTACTATTGTCGTTCGCATCAAGAATCAAGGAGACGCAGCATACAGGCAGTCCGAATATGGCAATTCTATCATCGTTGAACGCCACTTCACAAAAAGTGGCAGCACTGGCTTCAAGATCAAATCCGAGGCCGGCCGCATCATCTCTACCAAAAAGGCAGAACTAGATGCTATCACGGACTACTTTTCTCTGCAAATAGATAACCCTATGAATGTACTCTCCCAAGACATGGCACGACAATTCCTCAGTTCGTCGAGCCCGACGGAAAAGTACAAGTTTTTTGTCAAAGGTGTACAGCTGGAGCAGCTGGATCAGGATTACCGCGTAATCGAAGATTTTGTTGATCAGATGGAGGAAAAGGCTCGGAATCAAACTCAAGATATTCGAATCTTAGAGCATCACAGAAACGTTGCCAAAAAGAAGTTGGAAGCCTCTGACAAACACGACAACTTGAGAGAGCGCGTGCGTAACCTCCGCCAGCAGATGGCCTGGGCTCAGGTGGAAGAGGCGGAGAGAGTCAGTATTTGCCGCCCGTTAGGCTTGCATGTACCAAGAGAGCTAACTTCGTCAGGAAAGGGACTCCTTCGCTCAGGACGTAACGAATGGAAAAGATGAAGTTGAGAGGGCGGAAGCTGCCTTGAGTACCTTTGATACTCGATTGGAGGAAGTTGAGCAAGAGCAAGAGGCTGCAGCGGATCATGCAATGCAAGCCGACGCCAATACAGAAGCAGCAAGACAGGAGAAAGAGGTGATTCAATCGGAAGTTGATGATAAAACCAGACAGTTTGGGGCTTATCAGGTAAGTATACTGTATCTGCGGAACTGTCAGAAGTGAAGCTGTGTGAACGCTACTGACAATTCTCAGAGTGAAGAGCGCGAGATTAAATTAGTCCTCAAAGGCGCAAATGACGATAAAGACAAATTGAACGGGCAAATCGAGGCTGAAAACCAACGTCTTGCTGAAGTGAGCGATGGGAGCTATGCTCGAAAACAAAAGGAACATGAGGAGGCCCGGCAATCTGCTGAGGAAGCTCGCAAAGCCTATGAAGATCATCTTCCAGAAAAAGGCCAGCTAATTGACGACCGCCAACAGGCCCAAAATGAAGAGGCAGCGGCTCGAAGGCAAGTTGAAGATAAGAATGAGGAAGTCAGACATGCAGAAGCTCGTCTAAGACAACTCAAGGGAGACAACGGTCCAAGACAGAACGGCTTCCATGCAAAGATGCCTAGGCTACTTAAAGCCATCCAGGACGAAAGATCGTTTACGACACCTCCTATCGGCCCCGTCGGTAATCACGTCACTCTGCTGAAGCCGAAGTGGTCGTCGATCATCGAGACTTCGTTGGGTAACAACCTCACTGGTTTTATTGTAAGTTCAAAAAGAGATCAAGGTATTCTGCGGAATATCATGGAACGTATGCAATGGTAGGTATATTCATAGTTTCTCCATTTCGTAGCGGGTTCCAGGGACGCTAACAATGGCTATAGCGTCTGCCCTATCTTCATTGGAGTTGGTGGTCAAATCGATACCTCGTCACATGAACCTGATTCTCAATACGAGACCATTATGAGGATTCTCGAAGTAGGTTCATTCGCTCAAGATGTACTTGTGCCATATCTGACCAGCTTCCTTAGATCGATAATCCAGAGGTCCAAAGACTGTTGGTTCTTCAGAACCATATTGAGCAAACACTCCTAATTGAAGATCTGGACGAGGCAACTTCGGCGCTCTACGACGGCCCGCGACTGGGAAGGGTGAAACGTTGCTATTGCTTTCACGCTAAAGATAGGCGTCGAGGTGTCATGCTCACTTACAATAGGTCTGGTGATCCTACCCAAGCGCCAGTCTCTATGTATCCTGGAAATCCGCGGATGAAATCTGACGCAGCCTCTCAAATCCGGTGAGAACGAACTCTCATCTATGGTGGAAGTTGACAGGTAAACTAATGACATTTCTTTTCCAGCGGCCAAGAGGAGATCATTGAAGAGCTCAAGGGCCATCTTCTGGACCTGAAACAGGAGCTTCAAGCCGCACGCAATCGTCTCGAGAGCTGTCAAGAAGCAGTCAGTGAGCACGAGATGCGAGGGCACGAGCTGAAAGTTGAGATGCAAGAAAAGGAGGATGAGAGTGAGAGACTTCGTGAAGCCCTTGATGAAAGTAGCAACAGCGAGGCAGGTCGCCTCGAGGTTCTCCAAAAGGGCCTAGCAGACAAAGAAGCAGAATTGGAGCTTCACATGGGCTCTCTTCATGACTGCCAAGCTGCCAAGGATGCCATGCTCCAGGAACTCAAGGTCGTTCGACGCAAAATACCAGCGCAGAACCAAAAGATTTCTGAATTAATAGAAATCGCGCGCGTTGCTGAAAGTGAGCGTAAGCAGGTGGAAAACCGAAAGCACGATATCATTGTCGAGAAGAATTCTGCAATCAATGCGATCAGTCGACAGAAGTCCGAGGTTGAGAAACTCAAAGACAAATGGGAGCAAGCTGCCGAACGAGTCGTGGAGTGGACCGCAAAGGCCGGATTCGTCTCGGATCGAGTTGCTGTTGATGAAGGAGAAACACCCACGAGTCTCGATATTAAGCTTGACAGATTGTCACGCGATCTAAACAACTACGACGCACAGTATGTGTGATTTGAGTCCATCCATCTTTTCTACTGCTAATCAAGATTCAGACTTGGCGCTCCTAGAGAGGAGATTGCTGCCGAAGCAGCGCGTACAGAAACCAAATATCAGCAAGCCTTGGGACAAATAGAAGAAACCACCCATCTTGTGGAGGTAAGTGGTGACAATTATCACACAAAAGCCTGAGTAGGACTAACTGGGTCAAAGTACTTCAAGGAAACCCTCCAGAACCGCAAAAGGAGATGGGAAATCTTCCGAGCTCACATTTCTTCTAGAGCAAAAGCACAGTTCACGTATCTTCTAAGTGAAAGAAGCTTCCGGGGCTATCTCCTGCTAGATCACAACAGCAGACGGTTAGATCTCCAAGTTAGTTTGATTCCACTCTCTAGAGAAAGTCTTCATTATTGACGCGGCGTCAGGTTGAACCCGATATCACAAAACACGACGGCTCTGGTCGCAACACTACGACCCTTTCTGGTGGTGAGAAATCGTTCTCACAGGTTTGTCTGTTGCTCGCCCTATGGGAAGCCATGGGCTCCCCAATTCGCTGCTTGGATGAATTGTAAGGATATATCATTGCCCACGTCATGCCGTGCTCTTGCACTAACTCGAATCTCTCCAGTGACGTGTATATGGACCACATCAATCGAAAGATGTCAATTGAAATGCTAGTATGTTCTCTATTTGCTCGGAAATCTTGATTGCACAGCATTATTGACTCTTGATGTAGTTACTTGCTGCGCGTCGGTCCATCGGCCGACAGTTCATCCTCATCACTCCTGGTACTAGGTCTGACATCAAAATCGGGCCCGATGTACGCGTCAAAGAACTGTCTGATCCAGAGCGTGGCCAGACAACTTTACCGTTCCAACGAAGATGAGTATAATCTTCTTAATTCACGAATTGCCCATTATTGCGTCGCCGATACCCCAGCTTCATATCTACTTGGCGTTCATTTGGGCCTATACTCCGCATGCCCCTCTCATATTCTCTGGCCAGTTAGCGATCTTGTCTGGGTTAAGAGAGCCCTTTCCATACAGTCTCCCGATAGTTTAGAAATGGATTTTTTTCAGAGTTCACCTCCTAGAATATTTAGTACGGTGTAATATCCCCCAAAACCTGCGCATCCGACCATCTTGTTGTGTCACGTGATGTGGGTCGTGGTGGATGCTTTCCCACTCAAACTTGACCTTTCTTGGTTCCAAAACCCTTCACCTAGTTAACCTTCCTACCTCCCCATCTCTTCGATTTACTGCCTATCTTTCACGTCGAGCGCGAACATCTTTCGTCTCACTTCCTCCAGCACATTTTTCTGGGACGTCCGTACTCCTCGTTCATCTCATCGGAACGCCTCTCATCCACCAAGAGCCGAAATCTCCCCACCCAACCGTACTTTCGCCTCTTCCTAGACAGATCACAACCTCGAATCTCGATTCTTTTTTTTCACACTTTGTACCAAGGGCTCATTTTCCCTTCTAAGATTTGACCCCACAAGTATCTTTCGACCTAAGTTGTTCGACAATTCGATCGCGGATTCGCCGTTAGTTGGCCTCAAGTCCAACAACCCATTCACGGCACCCTTCCTCAACACCCTTCTCTCTCAACACGACAGATCAATCAACACAATGGCTGACGCCCTTGCCTCTCAGCTTCAAAATACCACACTAGGGTAAAACAGTTGCCGTACAAAATTGACCTTAATGTCAGTTGTCTAATGTTATAGATAGGGATGGAGCTGCAGAACCAAGATTGCAAGATTCGCTAAAACTTCCTCCTAAGGATGCTCGACCACAAACTGAGGTTGGTTCACACTACTTTATGTTTCTACATTCACTCCTAACTTGCCTACACAGGATGTCACTGCCACCAAAGGCTTGGAGTTCGAAGATTTCTACATCAAACGCGAATTGATGATGGGTATCTTCGAGGCCGGATTTGAAAAGCCCTCCCCCATTCAAGAAGAGACCATTCCAGTCGCTCTCACAGGCCGTGATATCCTGGCTCGAGCAAAGAACGGTACTGGCAAAACAGCCGCCTTCGCCATCCCTACTCTTGAACGTATCAACCCTAAAAGCACTAAGACCCAGGCTCTAATCTTAGTCCCGACACGAGAACTGGCTCTTCAAACCTCGCAAGTCTGCAAGACTTTAGGAAAACACCTGGGAATCAATGTCATGGTTACCACTGGTGGAACGGGCTTGATGGATGATATCATCCGATTAAACGACCCTGTTCACATCTTGGTTGGTACTCCTGGTCGAGTCCTAGACTTAGCCAGCAAGGGCGTTGCCGATCTTTCTGAATGTCCCACATTTGTTATGGACGAGGCCGACAAACTTCTATCTCCAGAGTTCACTCCAGTCATTGAACAGCTTCTATCATTCCACCCTAAGGACCGCCAAGTCATGCTGTTCAGTGCTACTTTCCCGATGATCG
>KZ119518.1:0-14068 GCA_002153405.1 Mycosphaerella populi pn0402
GTTCCCCCGTTTGTTGACAGCCAACGGTTTTGTTTATTCGATTGGCTCTAAAGCACTTACAATAGGGTGCAGACCAGCAAGAGCAGCGCCAACGGCGATACCAGTAAAACCAGCCTCAGTGATGGGAGTGTCAATAACTCGCTTTGGGCCAAAACGGTCAAGCAGACCACGGGTGACCTTGTAACTGCGGGAAAGGATTCCGTGTTAGCAAATTGCATTTCAATCCACCGGAGATGAATTGGCTCATCGAGAGCAAGCTCGATTATGCGCTGGCAAGAAATAGGGTCCTTACGCTCCGTTGTACTGTGCGACCTCCTCTCCGAGAATGAAAGTCTTCTCGTTGCTCTCCAGCTCCTCCGCGAGGGCCTCGTTCAGGGCATCACGAACAGTCACCTCCTTGGTGCCGCTCTCCGAAGCATATCCTCGGACGCGCAGAGCTGATTGAGCGCAGGCGGACTGGGCAAAGGCCGGGCGAAGAGGGGTGGCCGCGAAACGCGAAGAGACCAGGCGAGCTGCTGGGCGGAAAAGTCGGGGAGCCACCATTGCGAGGGATTGGGGGGTATATCGAGAGGAGAAAGGAGAAGGGGGCTATAATTGACGAGTCCGCAGAGCCAAAACAGGCGAGACGTTCAGAGACCGAGACAACTAAAGGTTGGGTAACGGAGAAGCACTTTGAATCTTTTGGATGCAAATCGGGAAGATGTTGGGCGCCTTAGTCAGCCGGATTTTCACCGGCCGCTCCTTCCGTAAGCGGACGCTCTTGCTCTTTATCGCTTATCGCTATCGTTTATCTTGTGCGTATATCTACGAAGGTCCCTGTGACTATACATGGGCAGCTGCCTATTTCACGTCTTTACCTCTCCAGCACTGGTTTACTCCCTCCTGAATAGTACCCATCTTCTTTCCTCCAAGGACCTATCTTTGGAGTATACCCTCGGGGAACCCCCACCCCCAGAATGCTGCTGTCCGTGTTGCCCTGGCTCCTTCCGTCGGCGCTCGCCGCGCAGCCAGCAGCCCCAGCTCCCATCTCCGCTCCCCTACGCGACCTCGAGATCGGCCAGTTGAACTTTCTCCATACGACGGATACCCATGGCTGGCTGGCTGGCCATCTGCAGGAGTAGGTTGACTCCAGGCTTCCCCACTTGGTAAGCTGTACTAACCAAGTACAGACCGTCGTTCTCGGCGGACTGGGGTGACTATATCTCGTTTGCCTCGCGCATGAGAGAGAAGATCGAGGAACAAGGCCGAGACTTGCTAGTTATTGATACGGGAGATCGAGTCGAGGGAAACGGTCTCTATGACTCGTCAAACCCCAAAGGCGTCTATCTATCGGAGATAATCCGGCATCAGCACATCGACGTGATCACCTCCGGGAACCATGAGCTCTACCAACACAATACATCAGAAGCTGAATTTTTGATTACGGTCCCAAATTTCAAAGCCAGCTATCTCGCATCCAATATCGACATTTATCACCCCACCACTTCGGACTTGGTTCCTCTGGCTCCGCGATACAGAAAGTTCACCACAAAGAACCAGGGAATCCGCATTGTCGCATTTGGATTCCTCTTCGATTTCACCGGCAACTACAATAATACCGTTGTGCAACCCGTGGAGGAGACTATAAAGGAAGACTGGTTCCAGGAAGCTATTCAAAGCACCGACGTGGATCTCTTCCTGATTGCAGGACATGTGCCGGCCCACTCCCCGGAATACCGAGCGATCTACAGGGAGATCCGCAAAGTCCGCTGGAGCACACCGATACAGTTCTTTGCCGGACATCAGCATATCCGTGACTATGCACAGTATGACTCCAAGGCCGTAGCTTTAGCTAGTGGGCGTTTTATGGAGACCATTGGGTTCATGTCGATCGATGGCCTCTCTACAAGCAAGCAGCCCGATACTTCTTCTGATCCGGTATTTAGACGGCGTTACATTGACAATAACCTCTTTTCCTTCTATCACCACACTGGTCTTGACCAGGATTCATTTCCGACGGAAAAGGGGCGCAATGTGTCCCAGCTAATTACAGAGGCTCGAACTGCCCTTCATCTAGATAAAGTCCATGGATGCTCACCGCGCGACTTGTGGATGTCGCGTGTGCCTTACCCACATGCAGACAGCGTCTATACCTGGTTGGAAAAGGAGGTGTTGCCTGACTCACTGAACGATGAATCTCGAGGGGATGTCCCCGCCGTCGCCATTCTGAACACGGGCGGAATCCGTTTCGATGTCTTCCAAGGCCCTTTCTTTCAAGACACCGCATTCATCATATCTCCATTCAGTAACAAGTTCCGCTACGTAAAGGATGTTCCCTACGACAAGATCCAACTTTTGATTGAAGTATTGAACAAGCAGAAGAAGGTCATGGGAGCAGGTTCTATGGATTCATTAGCTACGCCTGAGAAGTCTTCTCACTCTGATATCATGGCGTCGGACAAAGACTCCACGGCTGCTTTCTATGGTGTTGAGGCTCACCAAGTCCCTCTAATCAGCCGTCGAGATAATAACGACCTCACTCCGGGGTACACAACAAAGGACGATGCAGGGACAGATGGGGACGACACAATCCATTCCCCTGTCTCTTACTACGAAGTTCCCAACGTTTTCCAATCATTCTTATCAGCGAACGAAACAACAGTGCCGGAAACTGTGGATTTGGTCTACATTGAATTTGTTCAACCGTACTTGGTACTAGCGGCCAAGTTTGCTCGTCTAGACATCGACTTTCAGAAGGAAAGCGAGGTGTACATGCCATCGATGGGTATGACAGAGATAATTATTGACTGGGTTCAGAAGAACTGGAAGTGTGCATAGATAGATGTTCCGACTCTGCATAAACAAGCTCTGATTTTTTTTCCCTCATGATATTTACGCCTATAGTTTGAAAGCTTTCTTCCTTGATCCTGGCCAACTCATAGATTTTGCTCCTGAGAATCTGTAAAATACAAGATGTGCGTACTTGACATATATCTACTCATCACCACCAGTAAACGTGAAGACGCCTTTTCCACTGCGATATCCTCCAAGAGTACCCTGGACGCTTTCAGCCAGCGCTGGCCCTTCCGAGTCCCAGTTCCACTTGACATCATCCACGGGAATATCCTTGAAGCGACCCACGCGAGTGAGTTGCAATACATCCTTAATAGTGTTCTCCTTCAAGAGAGGGTTCTTGTCACCCCACTTACTAACCCAGAATCCATCAAAAGAGAGGTTCTTGAAGATAAGCAACCCCGAAGGCAAAGTAACAGGCTGCTTCGACATAGCACCATAAGTAACCATATGCGAGTCCGGCGCCAGAGTCTTAGCCAACGCCGTAGCATTCTTCCCACCAACGCAATTCAACGCCAACCGAATAGGCTCACGACCATGTCGAGTAATCTCCTTTACCATATCGCGGAAGCCACTCGACAGCAACTCCTCTTCAGTAACAACAGCTGTCGCACCGAGATCTTTGAGTTCCTGCTTTAGCGCCTCGGTTTCCTCTGGCGTATTCCGCTGACGAACAACATTCAGTGTCTTAATACCCCACTCGCGACCCAGCTGGATAGCAGCCCGGCCAACACCGCTATTAGCACCATTCTGGATCAACCACTCTTCACCAGCACGCATCATATCCCATTCACAGAAATCGCGGATCATTCGGTACGCCGTAACAGGATTAACGCTCACGGTACCGATCTGCAGCGGCGTCAGACCCTCCTTCTCCTCAATGCGAATAAGCTGCGACTCGTCCATCTGCGCGTGCGTGCGCCAGGTTCCCTGGCCGGTGCGCTTCATGATCACCCAGTCGCCTTTGGAGAGATTCTTGACGCCGGCGCCGGTGGCAATAACCTCGAACGCGCCTTCATTGCCGCCGACGGCTGCGGGCTCGCCGGTGCCGAGGACGGAGTCAAAGGGGGGTTTGGAGGGGTAGACGCCTTGGATCTGGTTTACGTCTGCTGGGTTCATTGGCGCAGTGAGGAGGCGGAGGTTTACTTGGGTGCCGTGCGGGACGGAGATGGAGTGTTTGTGCAGGCTTTGGTTTTCGTTAGTTGTCGAGCTTCTTTTCTTCATTGAAGGGTTAAGGTTTATCGCACCTAAGGACATCCTTTGGCTCGCCATATTTCGAATAGACTAGAGCTTTGGCTTGGGTGTAGCCGTACATGGAGATGGACCTTTGGCCGGCGGGGAGGAAACTGGCGCGCAGGGCATTGCCCGCGGAGAGTCGAATTGACGAAGTGGAAGCGGACTGCCTGCTGCTCTGAGCAGCTACTCTCAAAGTGCTGCGCGTAAACATGGCCGCTGTGGGAGAGTGTAAAGAGGAAAGAAGACGGGGAAGAAAGACAGGACGGAGAATGACGTCTTGTTCGGCGATTTGGCTCGGGCCGACGGAGCTGTGGAATTAAACTATGGAAGCTTGTATTTTAAGAGATGATGTGTCTATGACATTCCAATAACCTAGGCTAATTCTACTGTTCTCTTTTATGTATTCCTGCTAACGAGCACTTTTATTCGAGTTATTCGAGTATCCCCAGGAGAGCGAAGCAAATAGGCTTCTTCGCCTATACTTCCAAGCTTCAGAGGGCGTCCCCACGGGCGGTTATAATAGCAAGCTTGTTTTATTTACACCAGTACCTGCCATACGAAGCAATTATATTTATGTCCTTTATCTGAGAGCAGAGATTGTCATTTTGAAGACGTGGTATTGTCCCCTCTAGCTGCGTGCGTATTCTGCAGGTCTATGCAAGGATAATGCAAGTATCCGCAATTATAAAGGCTATTTAGGCGCATGAGCCTGTAATTAATCGAGGCGATTGGTTGTGTTAGAAATAAACGACAGTAAGAGTTGTAGGGCTAGACTGGGATAGGAGTTGAAAAAAAAAAAAAAAAGAATATACTCCGCTGGGGCGGATTCGAGCCGCCGACTCTCTGATATCAAGTAATGCTATTACAGTCAGATGCCCTGACCAACTGGACCACCAGCGGTTGTATATGCCAAACGGTACGGATTTAAATTTTATCAAGGGCGATATGGCAGTATTCATAGAAAGTTGATCTATGTTTCTACTTATTTCCTTGTCCTTAAACATATGTTCAGCCCTCAAACGTTCAACACGGCTTTAAACTTGATTTTGAAATGATTAAAACCGTCTATTATATACCATACAACGCAAATTGTTCGACCACACCAATCCTGCCAAACTAACTCGTGCTTCTAAGAATCGAATGATGTCCTGTTATCGATAAGCGATAAGCGTCGCGCAAGTTCAACTGTCACGTCTCTTCTGTCTCCCACCTCTCTCAATCACTTGACAAATGTCACTTCTACGAGACGCTCAAAAATGTATCGCAAACCAACATTGCTACAATTTCAACTCGTTTATAACCCCCCTGCCTCAAGCAGGCCCCTGGCAAGCGCGCGTCCAAGAAGCCGATCAGCGTTTGGAGCAAGGTCCGTTGAGTTGAGTCTTGCCTGCAACATGGAATTTATCTGACTTCCGGTATACTATAGGGAAATCTAAATCAAAAATTGACGGTCGTCTTATATCAATCAAAGACAACATCTGCACGCGCGATCTCCCGACTACCTGTGCCTCGGGCATACTGGACAAGTTCAGCAGCCCATTCAATGCCACTGTGGTGGATCAATTAGAGGCCGCCGGTGCCATAATCGCGGGCAAGACAAACCTCGATGAGTTCGGAATGGGCTCACACTCGGTTCATTCGCGATTCGGCCCGGTGAAGAATGTACGCGACCATCCTGAAGAAGATCCCTCTGTGGACGGGCCATTCTCCGCAGGCGGGAGCTCTGGTGGCAGCGCCGTAGCCGTTGCAAAGGACCAATGCTATGCGTAAGGAGCATCCAGCAGGGCTTTTCATTTGCGACTACATTCTGACACTTCTGCTAGTGCACTTGGAACCGATACAGGTGGATCAGTTAGACTGCCTGCCGCATACACCGGAACAGTTGGCTTCAAGCCATCCTATGGACTAATCTCGCGATGGGGCGTCGTCGCCTACGCGAACTCGCTTGACACTGTCGGTATTATAGGATCAAAAACTTCTGCTATTCGAGACATATTCTCAATTCTCAATTGTCATGATCAGCATGATCCAACAAGCCTATCTATATCGTCACGATCACGCCTCTCACACATTCCACATTACTCACCACAAACCTCCAGGCCGCTTCGGATCGGCGTGCCATTAGAGTACAACATATCTGAACTTGCACCGACAGTTCTGGAAGCCTGGCTCTACTCACTCACCCACCTACAAAAGCAAGGGCACACAATTCATCCCGTCTCATTACCAGCCACGAAACATGCTCTATCAGCATACTACGTCCTCGCGCCGGCCGAAGCATCTTCAAATCTAGCAAAATACGACGGCGTGCGATATGGAACCCGTGGCGACCACCCAGACAGCGATAAGTCCGTAGACGCCCCTCTATACTCACAAACTCGAGGCAGTGGCTTCGGAACAGAAGTCAAGCGTCGGGTTCTTCTAGGAACGTTCAGTTTAAGCGCAGATGCCATGGACAACTACTTCATCCAGGCACAGAGAGTCCGCCGTCTAGTCCAACAGGACTTCAACTCCGCCTTCCAGGCATCGCACCCGTTGGCTGCTGAGAATGGCGATTCTTCAACCAAAAGCCTTGATTCTGGGGTAGATGTCCTCGTCTGTCCGACTGCACCATCTCCACCGCCCCGCCTATCGGATTTGACTAGTCCATCGCAAGCTACGTCTCCCTTGGATGCCTATGTCAATGATGTGTTCACTGTACCAGCCAGTTTGGCCGGCTTGCCTGCCATCTCTGTGCCGGTAACGGTAGCTGACACTAAGAACCGGGGGGCTGGTCTGGCTGGGGTTCAAGTCATCGGCCAGTATGGCCACGATAGTCTGGTCATGCAAGTTGGTGAAATGCTTGAGGGCAATCACTTTGAGTAACATATTCATTCGGCTTGGTTCTAGTAAGGTCGAGATAAGGGGGAACAATATGTATATAATTATGTTTAATCCTACATATGAATGTAAATCTTGCAAGTGTACACGTTAACACTAAATGCATACGATACATAATTACTGTAAATATCAAGATTGCTTTTTTGGCTATAGATGATGATTTATCGACTAGGCCAGGCCCGCCCCAGGGGAATAAAAAGGTACAAACACGTAAACGCCATCCTATCAAATGTGCTCATGACGAGGTCGTGGGTAGTATATGCAGAAGATTTGGTGACAAAAGAGACAGATTCCAAACAGCGACATTTACATCGTCACATCCATCGTGTCGTCACCCGCGTCAAGAGCGTTCTGAGCCTCAGGGTCCGGAACTACCACTCCGCGACCACGACCAGCAAGCAATTCTCGACGGACTTCAGGTCCGATATCCTTGTGTCCGCGCACAAGAAGGAGGTCCAGCAATGCTTCACGCTGGTCCTCGGTGATGTCGTTGCGGTAACGCTGAGCGAATACCAACAGAGATTGATGCCACAGAACGGGCAACTTGTAGCCCTTTGAGTTGCCGTCGCCCATGGCGGTATCCTCTGAGCCATCTGCAGCACGGAAGCGCAGGAAGTGGAAGACCAGGGCATCGATCACCTTGTAAGGGAGGGCGTACTTCTTCTCAAGGAAGACTCGGATGAACGTATTCACGGCACCGGTGCTCTCGAGTGACCGGAGAGACTGCTCAGCAGCTAAATCACACATGCGGAGCAGAGCGGCAGCAGAATGCAGGACTGGAATAGACACACGGCCGATCACGGATGAGACGATGTGGGCTTCGCGCAGGGAACAGGTTCCACTAGACACAAGTGGGAAGAGAAGTCCCTTGAAGAAGCAGGCGGGTTTGTAAAGGGCCTTGCGTAATGAGTTGTATACGTGCACATTGAGTTTCTTAGTCTCGTGGATTTCTTCGCGGACACGCTCGAGCAACACGGCCGAAATGAACTCTTGGGCCACGGCGGGTTTAGAAGAAATGAAGATTCGAGTGCCTGCATAGATCGCATTTGCGGACCATCTCTCGGGATTGGTGATGTAAAGAAGGGTTTGCCAGTTAGGCACAGTAGGAAGGATCTTGAAAGGCTTTGGGAGAGGGCCGGACTTGTAGCGGGAGAGGATCATGCCGACCCTTGAGAAGTCGTTAGTTGAGTTTGGGTTGGTTCAATCGGAAATTCAAGTAAGCTTACTTCTCGTATACTTCGATGGCCTTGGCGGGGATCTGAACAGCATCCTCCGGCGCACCACCACCTTGCACGAATTGCCCGCCAGGTCCAGTCTCTCCTGCTTCCTTCGCTTCGTGTTCTGCGATCTTTTCCAGAATCAGATCGGCAAGATTTGTTGTTTGGCCAGCGGCATTGGGATCTCTTGGGTGGAAAATGGGGTCTTCTTCGTGGCCGGGCATAAATTTGTTGAACATATCCAAATCATTTGGGTCAATCTCCTGCTCGGGCGTTAGACAATATACAATATATATCTAACAAACAAGCCTCTTACCACTTCTTCAACCTCCTCCTCGTCCTCCCAATTATCGTTCTCGAATTTATCATCGTCCGACAAAGGTTCCTCCTCGCCAAATCGTGTATCAAAGTCAAAAGCGGCATTAGGCTTGGCCTCCGCGCCCATTGCAAGTTTTTGTTCAGCAGCATCCTCGTCTGCTAATTCTTGACCAATTTGTAAGATCTTGCGCGTCATCTTCGCATCGACATATCGCTGTCCGTTTCCACCCTCTTCGCCATCCTCAGGCGAATGCTTGCTTTTCTTGCTACTTTGAGTTCGCAAGTGCCCCGCAGAGGTGATATCGTCTGCCAGAGGGTTGTGCCTGCGAGCGGCGGCCGCGGCTCGCGAACTGTTGGCCTTGGGCATGGCTAGTATATCTAGACCTAGCAATACTCACTTTGAGGGAAAGAGGAAGGAAGATCGCAAAGTGGAGGAGTCGAATAGTCCCGGTACCCAAACTGTGTGTAAATTTTGGATCATGTGATCTAATCAGCTATTTTTTTTCGCCCAGCGGTGAAGATAGCGGGTTGACCGCCCGCAGATATCTGCGGTTCACCGCCTCATCCGGCCGCCTTTTTGCCGCGCGATACCGCGGTTCTTTCGCATCTGACACGCGCGTTGACGAAAGTTGCTGGAGCTATCGAGGTCAATTCGCTTGAGTTCATATCCTGCAGCTGAGCCATCACTTTCTTGACCTAGCGTTGACAAGACAATTCCCCCGCACAGGGCATCCATCATGGCATCCGGGCAAGCTGCGGACTCGCCAGCCCCATCCTCCAACATCAACTCTCCGATCATACCTCCGGGCAATGGCCCTCTCTTGAACGGCACTTTTTCAGATCTAAATACACGATCATCGCCTGCTCCCGGTAGTAACGCATCTGTGCAAGGCGACAATGCCCGCGCAAAACGAACCAAGAAAGACAGTCGCAAGAAACGAGAAGCCAAAGGCCTAGACACAGAAAATGGCCCTCCACCAAAGAAACGACAAACCGCAGCCAGCACCGCAGTCAATAGCTCTGATATCCACATGGCCCGTCCCAAGTACCTGCGCGAACGTCGCAACTCGCACCACCTGCCTCCGCCGCCGCGACAATTAAACCACGTATCAAGAAAGTCTTCAGAAGTGCTTGGCCAGAGCTGGGATTTCTACGAAGTAGTCGACAAAATTACCAACAAGGCCGGATATCGCTATACCTATGCCATTGCGGACCAGGGGTTTCCGCTCATCAAGTATCGGCCGACTGAGGCCCCGCCCTACAACGCCCGCTTTAGCTTCGAGGATTCACCTCCTACGATCTCTTTTTCGGAAGATGCAAAGGCAGTGACGGCTAGTGATTCGTGGCATACGGCACGTGCAAATGTGTGCGTGCGAGAAGGTACCTATTACTATGAGGCACGGGTAATTAGCGGCGTGGTGAAAAGCGACTCTCCAAACGTGACAAACACGAAAGACCGAGGCCATGTGCGGCTAGGCTTTGCTCGACGAGAAGCCGATCTTGACGTGAATGTGGGAATTGACTGCTATGGATACGGGATCCGAGATGTTAACGGAGAAGTCGTCAACCGCATGCGATGCGAGCCGTTCTTCCCTAAAGGAGAAGCCATTAACGAAGGCGATGTAATCGGCATGCTCATCACTCTGCCCCCCCTCTCTCTTCACAAAAAAATTGTCGAAGGCTCTTACGACCCTTCCGTCGACGGCGACGGGTCGGCCGCTCAAGCCAAGCTATCCAGTGCGCCAAATATCATACGAGACCGCACGCCATTTTTCCAAACGAGAGCTGGACAAACCAGGTCCGGAGGCTTCTACTTCGAGCAGTCAAATATCTTCCCAACGAAACACCTTCGAGATTACGCATTCAACCTGAAAGAAACATCAACCTTCGGCCCCCCATCCCCATTGAACAGCGAAGATGCCTCTCTACGAACACTGCCCGGGTCAAGTATCACGATCTTCAAAAATGGCGTTCAGATGGGCACCCCATTCAAAGACCTTTATGCCTTCCTCCCCCCAGCCAGCCGCCTCACCAACAGCACGAACAACATGGGTCTTGGCGCGCGGGAGAACGCCGACGACGGCATGATCGGGTACTATCCAGCCGTGAGCTGCTACGGCGGCGGCGCCGTGGAATGTCGCTTCGACGGGCCGTGGTGGGTAGGGCCACCATCGCAGACAGAATCAGGGTCTCCCATCCGGCCGATGGGAGAGCGCTTCAACGACCAGATAGTGGAAGATGTGGTAGCCGATATCGTGGACGAGATTGAGGCGATGTTCACATGGGGCAATCTTGACGGGGACCTTCTCTCCAACGAAAATACTGAGGGAGTTGACGGGGCAACTTCTGGCTCTGGGGTTGTTGGTAGCTCTGAGGCTGTCAAGGGTGGAGTCGGTATTGCGCTTGAGGCGACTTCGGTGCAGGTTCCTAAGTCTAGCGAGCTGGGAGTGGCGGGGGCATATGATTCTGCTGCTAATAGTAATCAGGCGACTCCGGCTGCCACGGGGGATATTTATTTAGGGAATCATGTTGGTGAGGATTCTATGAGTGTGGCTACTGCAGGGACGCCGAATCCGAATCCGAATCCGCCTGTGGCAGGGGCTGCTGGTGAAGATGTCGAGATGACACAGGATTAGGACAATAAATACCGTAGATAATACACAACCCATCGTTATGAGGATGATTCAACCCCTATACTAGGCTCGGTCCGCAAGTATCAATAATTTTTAGCCAGTTCATATGAGCCAGTGAGCATAGACAGGGTCATCCAGGATCCTGAATCGGTCACGCCTGACCATCTCTCAATAAATTTAAACCATATAGCTGTTCCCATGTAATTGTACAATAAATTCAAGACAAGAAAATACATGCGCTAAAACCCAAGCTCAGGATTAGCAAAATCAAGCCAATCCCAGCTCAGCATATCATCGACCGGCACATCCGGAATAGAAGCCCCGAACATACTGCCAGCCCTATTAACAGCATCAACGATCTGATCATCCGACATAGCTGAGAACTGCAGCGGCTCAGTCCACAGATCAACCGGCTGCATAGGCTGCGCCGCTGGAATGGGGTGACCATGGTCCACGAGCGACGGAGGCTGAAGAATAGGATTCGCGGCATCAAAGGGGGGCTGAGTAGGTGGACCTGTCGGGATAGCCGGGCTGCGACGGACAATCTCGCGCAGGAAGCGGCCATATAGCACGGAGGCGCCTTTTCGGTGGCTGGGTGTTGCGCCGATGCGCTCGAGGACCGCGGCTGTTTCTTCGATCAGAGTGCGTACGCTGGGGGCTAGACTAGATTGGCCGTCGCCGGGGGTTACGCTGAGACTTAGGGCGGAGCAGGCAGCATAGGAGATCATGATGACGGTGTTGTTGGGCATGGATTTGAGTCGTGCTTCGCCTTGGATGGCGGCGCGGAGGACGTTTAGGGCTGCGGAGAGGCCGGCGGCTCGGAAGAAGCGCTTGACTTCTAGGGGCGCTGTGGGATGGTTGATCACTCCGCCGTAGGTTGAAAGTTGGGTGTGTGTTACTAGGATTTCGACGTATGGGGGGAGAGATCGTGCTGTCCAGGTGTGAGTTTTTGAGTCTCGAGAGCTCTGATTGGGGAATCTTACTTCCTCCTTCGCTGATCGTCAGACCCCACGTTGCGTACCAGTTCTCGTAGAAGCTTTGAATGGTAGATTTGATTCTACAATGGTGTCAGCGAGCTGTCTTCCCGTGTCCTCGTCCTTGACATACGATTGGGCCGCCTCAGAGCCAGTGTCTATGATGCGGTAGCTGTCGCAACTCGACTTGACTCTTCTGAATAGATCATCCTGATTTCGTTGTCTTTTCGTTAGCTTTTTCATGCAATTTGGGACTGCATACGTACGAGATCTCTTCGTAGGACAGCCATTGAGTTCATCTGTCCATCCCGTTGGTCGGCGATTTCCGAATGATGCCATACATCACAGTGTTCAATTAATGCTGTCAAGGGCACCGTATAGTTCCGTCCATGAGCAAGACAGACCCTAGAATGAAGTTAGACGAGTATGCTTTACATTTGAAACGGAGACTCGCCCTCTTTCAACGACAAAAAGCGCAATCCAGGCACGCTCCCTCCGACGCAGCAATCGACGCCCCAGCTCTGAATAAGGGTCAACATCTTCAAACCCATCCATGTACAAAGCTTTCTTAGCATCAATACAGTCAGCTCGTGCAAGTCGACTCAAAAGATCTTGATCAAAGCTAGACGACGGCGTCACAATCTTATTCAGCGATAGGTCCAATGCCACCGTCAGAGCCATGGCAATATACGAGCAAGTATCATCATCACCCAGTCTCTCCCCGGGAGCCATCCAGGGAACATTCACCATGAAAGCGAGCACAATCTCCACAGACCGAAATCGATGCGCCATAACCTGTTTAGCAAGCCATTTACAGTGCCTCAGAAGCCGTTTCGACAAAGCCGCAGCGGAGGGCATAAACAGCGCCGCGGCCGCCATAATAGACGTAAACAAGAAAGCCGATTGAGCGCGCACAAATACAGCCGTGTGAATCAGGGGATCCAGCCCCCATCTCGTATGTGCGAGGTTATGGTGGAAGCTGAAGAAAACAGGTTAGTTCGATCTCCTTCCAAACGGGTCTCGCAACGAACAAAGAGAACAAAGACTCCGATTCGACGAATGTCACCAGTCCCAGGTCAATAGGGTCGAATTCCGGGCCAATGTCCAGATTTGCCCTCGCAGGCACGAAGAACGACTTCGCATCCGAGTCCCGGGGCGACGTCGTGCCCCGCGGTGCAGAAGGTACTGTAAAGGGAGCTTGTGGGGAGATAGGGACGGGACGCGAGCCCGTCGGCGAGAGCTGCAGATCTGAAGCCCGCGCAAGCAACTGCAGCGGGTTCTCCGCATCGTCCAGGGCAAGACTCTCATCGATGCTCGAGTTGTGTGGAGAAGGGAGCCTCTGTCGGTGTCCCAGGCCATCACTTAAATCATCAGGCAAGCTCTCTGCCTCATTCTGGTAGTGGCCCTGAAACCGACTGAGGAGGTTCTGGAGTTCAGATATAGCCTTCTGGGCATCATCAGCAGCTCCAGACGGGCCATCGAGTTTCGGCCGCTTGATAGCCTGCTCGATCTGGTGGATGGCTTTGTCCAGGCCCTTCCGCTTGCTGCGAAGTGTCAGTGCTTATCATAGAGCCAAGTAGTGATGATATGAGAGCACTCACTTCTTAACCCCCTTCTGCCGGCCGAGGTTGTGGCTCGGAACAATACAATCGACGTTGCCAAACGAGCACTTCTCGCAGCGCGGATTGCCGGCGGACCTGTTACAGCGGATCTTGCTCCGGCGGCAGTTCAGACACGCTGGCTGTTTACCGTGTTGGCTTGGGAGGGACTGTAATGTGTCGCCCTCCATGGGTGCACCGCGAATTATCTTGCGATGCTCCTTGGCAGATCTTAAGCCGCATTAGCATCGTACGGGGTATGGGGTAGTTCTCCAGTAGACGATCGCGGGGCGTAAGGCCACCACTGGAAGGATTGCGCATGGGCTATGATGGCAATTTTTGGTCGCTCTTCAACAAGCCCTGCCGGGCTAGCTCAATCC
>KZ119520.1:0-58462 GCA_002153405.1 Mycosphaerella populi pn0402
AAGTAAGAGCAGCCATCACTCTACTATCCGCCGGTCTAAACTATTGACATTTGACTCGCTTTTGCAGGTATTTGCCGCCATCTACATGTCCTTTACCGCATTTTAATCATGATACACCTTCCAAGGCGGTGACGCCCCGCTCTTCTACTGATTCCTCCCTTTCCGCCTTTGCTCAGTTGGGCGTTTTGCGACTCGATGCACAACGATCCACAATCTCACTTTTCGGTCGCTATGAGGAGCATATTTTGACTGAAGCAACAAGAACACTTAGCTTGCGAGATGATAACGATCATGGGACTCGAGATGAGCTTTGGGTGGGAGCTTGTACAATGTCCTACGAACGCAGCTTCGGCACAGTGATTGCGAACGCGCGCATCAAATCATCATCCACGAAGAACCTTCCCCACCAAGTTCATATTGTCCCCGACTTGATGAAAAGTGATGTGTATGAAAACCACCCAGATGTCATAAGCTACCCCAGTCTTCGCTTCCTTGCCTCTGCCCCAATTGTCAGTCCAAAGGGAATCGTCATTGGTGCTTACACCATTCTGGACGATAAACCTCGACAGTTATTTAGCCCCGATCACCAGAAATTCCTGACAGACATGGCAGCGACTGTCATGGACTATCTGATTATAAACCGGTCAAAAACCCAACATCGGCGAAGTGAGCGCATGATTGTCGGACTGGGAAGCTTTCTGGAGGGGAAAGGCAGCTTGCGTAGTTCATGGGTGGATACCGAAGACCATGCCAGGGAGCTCGTCTCAGGAGATGGCATCGAAGGACGTGTCGACGCCCAACAACAGGAAAAACAACATCTGGAAGAGGTGGCTCCTGTCAAAACACAAAAAGATCTTCACAGCGATCTACCTTTTCGTCCAGACCGACCTCGTGTCACGAACAGAGTGACTGCAAACAAATCTCAAGAACGATCGACTTCCTTACCGAGATCACAGACCGCGACACGGCCAATGTGGGGTCGTTCAAGGCCTCATAGTCCATCTGGACGCAGTCCCTCTGAAAAATGTTCAGCGAGCAAGCCCCGAACAAATAAAGAGGATGCCATAAGCCAAATAGAGGACACATTTTCGCGGGCGGCCAATATCGTTCGCGAGAGTCTAGAGGTTGAGGGAGCTATCTTTTTTGACGCAAGCTTTAGTAGTCAAGCGGCACTTGTCACAAGCACCAACTCTGACAACGAAAGTGGTTTGGAAGGTTCTTCAAGTGAGAATGAATTGAAAGCAGCAAGAGGATTCACACCGGTTGAAACTATTGACCCAGTGGCTAAAGGCAATGGCAAAGCACTAGTAAATCCATGCAAAATTTTGGGATTCGCTACTTCGGACGCCTCTAGTGTTAACAATGAGGCTACTGGGGATAAAGGGATTGCAATGTCTGAATCTTTGCTTGCTGGTCTCTTGCGCCGTTATCCAAAAGGCAAAATTTTCAATTTTGACGCCGACGGATCTATCTCATCCAACGAATCTAGCGACTCTATATTCAAAAATTTCAGCTCTCGCAAAAGGTATAAGAAAACTAGAGGCTCAGTCTTGCGACAAGATGCTTCAACACTTCTCACCATAGCTCCTGGTTCTCGGAGTATTATTTTTTCGCCAGTCTGGGACTCTCATAAGTCAAGATGGTTTGCAGGGTCATTTTTGTGGACGAAAACTCCTCAGCGAGTCTTCACTCTTGACGACGAAATGACTTTTCTCTCCGCATTTGGCTGCAGCCTTATAGCAGAGGTGCACCGTCTCCGTGCACTATTTACAGAGCAAGCCAAGTCCGACCTGTTAGCTGGCCTTAGTCATGAGCTTCGATCTCCTCTTCATGGCATTTTTGGCACGGCAGAACTTTTTAGCGACACGATGATGGATGCTCTGCAACGGGGATTTATGCATACTATAGTATCATGCGCTAATACCTTGCTCGGATCTATCAATCAGCTTCTTGAATTTTCTGGTATCAACGACTTCAACCAAAATTTCGAAAAAGGGTCATTGTCATCTCTTGACCGCCAAAATCCATCAGCTACTCAGTCTGGTCTCCAATCTAACGTTCAAATGGACGTCACTGTGGAGGATACTATTGAGGCCATCTTCGCAGGCTTCTGCTTTTTCCACAATTCTCGCCTTCCACTGCGGAGCGGGACTAATACAAATGCAAGCTTGCCTGGGCATGTCAACATCATTCTTGACATTGATGCGAAGTCAAGCTGGACCTTCACCACACGTCCCGGTGCGCTGCATGTTATCCTGACAAACATCGTGGGCAACGCCCTGAAATACACCCAAGATGGGTATATCTTCATCCAGGTCAAGGCGAAAGCTGTCATTTCTGAGGAGGACGGTACACCCGTACGCTCTGATATCACTATATCTGTTAAGGACACGGGTTGTGGGATGGACCCAGAGTTTCTGAAGAACGGTTACTTCACTGCCTTTTCTCAGGAAAATGATATGCTGCCTGGAAATGGTCTCGGTGCTAGCATTACCCAAATTTCCATTCAATCTCTCCATGGAGGTATCGAAGTTCGCTCTCAGAAAGCAATCGGCACTCACGTACAAATCTCTCTCCCACTTGATCATACGCCCAAGAGTGCACCCCCTTCCGAAGGGAGAATCGATGATAACTCGCACACAGATGATCTAGCCCTTACGAGGGACTTGCTGCGTCATAAATCTATCGGAATACTAGGTTTCGGGACTTCTGATATACACACATCCAGTTCTTTGTCTTTGGAAAAAATATGTCGGGAGTGGCTTCAGCTGGATGTTGTCCTTGTCACTCCATCAGAATCGAATTTCCCTCATTGTGATTTCTACATCACGCTTCATGATTATGTGGATATTGGCAATCTCGAGATCAAGCCTATCGCACCTGGCCCAGAGTCACGATTCTGCTCCCCTGTAATTGTCATTTGCTCATCCCCGAGGGTTGCCCACTCGCTATTGCTAGCATCACAGCATCGTGGAGACTCAGATGTGCTAGAGTTTATATCTCAGCCTTGTGGGCCGCGAAAGTTAGCAAAGGCGCTGGAAGTCTGCATGAAACGTCAAAATCGTCGTATTTCTGGAGTCAGGACACCCGGAAGCACGGTGGCTTTATCTCTTGATAACCTGAAGAGAAAAATTGCTCCTATCATCAATACAGGTCCGAATGTTCCTCCAGATCTTCAAACCACCAATCTATCAAAGTCAATCAGTCAGTGCCACAAGGAACCACCCTCGAAACTCAAGTCACCGCTAGCAGATAAGGATTATTTTTCACTTATGGCCGCTGGCTCGCCTGAAGTCGAAGCGTCACTTCTAAATAAGACCAACTCCCCGGCCTCCTCTAGGCCGGAGGGCCCCTTTACAGTATTACTCGTGGACGACAATCACATCAATATATCGCTGCTGGTAGCCTACATAAAGAAATTAGGTCTCGACTACATAACTGCGCAGGATGGACAACAAGCCCTCAATAGGTTCAAGGAATCGTATTTCGAGATCCGCATAATTTTGATGGGTAAAATGCAGCCAATCAGATTGCAAATTTGTGTAAGCATGTATTGACTGACATTTCTTAGATCTCTCCATGCCGGTGATGGACGGTCTAGAGTCCTCACGACAAATCCGTGCCTTTGAAGGCTCATTGGAATCGCATGTCCAGGTGCCCATAATTGCCTTGACTGGTGTCGCCCAAGCTGAGATCCAGCGTGACGCAATGCAATCAGGAATGAACTTGTTCCTAACGAAACCCGTGCGATTAGATAAAATTGCAGGAGTCATAGAGGATCACACGGGGGTCGATATCGCCTCTTCAAAGACTAGACGTACAACATCCAAACACGACCAAGCACACGCCCAAGAAACCCAGTAACAATATCAATGTTTCTTAATCCTGTTAACCCCTTCCCTGGGGGATAGTTAAATTCCTAAGAGAACTTCCATGTTCTTGACTTTGTCTCGCGGCATTTCGACACCAATTTTTAGTCAGCTAGGGATGGGTGAACGAAGATATTTACTCCAGCCACCTATCAATCTTATCATCATGTTGCGAGCTTGCATCTTACGGGATTATGAAGAACAGGGACGGTTGAAATGTGCTTCTTTCAATCATCTCATAAGCCAACAGTCGTAATATAAAATACCAAGGCCCCAAGCCAAGATGAACAAAGCGTCTTGATGCACGAAAACCGACCTTGGCGCAAACAGATAGCTGTTAAACTTTCCCTATACCCTGTTCAAGTAGCATGTTTGATTTTATCCATGGATCACTTTGGTTCATTCCTTTATATCACGTAGGAAGCGACGGGCTGTTCCGACCTGAGTATAGATAGACGTACCAATCAAGACCATCCACTGAATGTTGGTCACGATCTTCCAATGTTCTACTCCCCTGCATTACTCTCTCAATTGTGAGCTGTCTCTGTTGAAGTCTGCATAGTCCTTCAAAGCTCTTGGCCAGTGCATCAAGCGCTTCATGTTACCAAGTATGGCACCAGGCCTCAAGACTATTCAGCAAGCTGTCTATGCAGGTTGCTAGTTACAACCACCCGAGGCATAGTCGATGTGGCCAAATGGATATACCCGCCGCACTAGACCACTATGGATTCTTCTTCCTCGATCTCCTTCTCCTCTATTCTCTGCATCTCCTTCTCTCGTGTCTAGCTTTTTCCGTTTTCTGCCCCTTGCAGATATTGAGTGTAGCCATACAGACAAGATATTTGGCCTTAATTTACTCATTTGGCGATTCATATTCGGACCTTGGAAGCATACAAAGTAGAATGGTCTCTACTAAAGAGCACACCCCAGCAAATGATTCACGCCACCGCGACTTCTGTAGATCAGTGGACAAATGAGTAACAAAGGTGCAGCAAAATCCTGTCATAAGAACATCGTAGTATTTCATTACTATCCTATGATTTCATTATCATTATCGCATATCTCGAATATTAAAGCCAAGCTAGTCAACCCAATCAACTCAAAGGAACAAAACAACCACCAATGACATGGCACACAGTAGACTCATACTAGGCGGGGCCAAGAGAAGTGCTCCATTAAAGGATGTGGGTGCCGCCGAGGAACTCCCTGGTGTGCCAGAGTGGCCCCCAGAGGTCAGACTCGAGACACTACCAGATGTTTGCCCTGCTGAGTTTGAAGAGTTCGTTGCGGTACCGGTCGTATCAGCCCCTGTCTTTCCGGTTTCTGTACCGGTTTCAGCACCTGCTGGCGTCGCTGTTCCCAGAGTGCTTGTCGTTCCGGTTCCAATGGCCCAAGTCTCTGAAAGCAAAACAGTAGAGGTGGTGAAAAAGGATGAAGAATCCAGACTCGATCGTGTCGCCGCACCAGTTGTTGTTGAACCAGTCAATGTCTTGGATTTTATTGTTGAGGTACTATCTCCGGTGGACGAATCGGTTGATGTCGTAAGTGTTGTAGCTTTTGCACTGGTTGTGGAACCGGTAGAGGTCTGGGTGGTGCCCGTAGCTGTTGTAGTTGTTGTAGTTGTTGCTGAGGACACGGTACTGCTAGGTGTTGAGGTTGATGTTGAAGTCTTCCCATTGCAGAAATCCAACCACTTCGCGAATTGCGGTACCATTATCTTGGAATATGATCCCGGGTCCTTAGCCCCCCAGTGGTCAATGCAAGTGTCACAATGCCCCAATGCCTTCAAAAAGTCGGACCCAGCTTTACATACCCCATCCGACAGACCTTCTCTCTGTCCATCCAGAGCTGCCCCATTACAGTCGTTGTAACAATTGCCAGGCACAGTTTCATCACTGGAATCCCGCTTCTCCCCTCTGCTAGTAAAGCGATCCCAAACAGACCGGGCCCACTTTGCGTCAGAATTATCACCCGTCGTCGAGTTTGTGAGTGCTGGATTCGATCCATTGAACACGGTAGCCTCGCTCAACCCGAAAAGATGGGGGTCCAAGTTAAAATATTGGCTGGAAACATTATAGTGATACTGCTTTTCATCCTTTTCACGCCAGATAGATCCATTCTTTAATTGGTATAGCGACGGAACGGGCTTGCATTCGTCCGGCGAGCAGACATAATCGTCCGATGGGAGACTGACTTCAATATTGCAGCCTTTGCGATCACCCTTGTCCCGGGAAGGTTCGCACAGGAATCCAGGGGGGCAGCCCCAAAGATAGTCAGTTGGCAAAGGAGATGGGGGGGTGTATGTGGGGTTGGCGCCTGTGAGAGCGGAACAGTAACTCAAAGTTGTTGTTTTCACGGAAGTCCTAGTCTGCGTCCCACCGTTTGCTGAAACGGTATCAGTGACAGTGACAGGAAATGTCTCAGTCGTTGCTAGAGGATTGTCAGTCTTTCAAATTATAGGAGCGGACTCAATATTACGGGTGTCAGTTACCTGGAAGAGTGATCGTGTCGGTGAAGGTAGTAGTCAAGAACACGGTCACCGAAACTGTTTGTATTGATGTGGCACCGGAGACCGACACCGTCGATCCAGGAACAGTAGTTCCTGGCTCAGTGACGATAGAGGTTACTGTCGATCCTGGCACAATGGTTGTCGTCTCCAACACTGTCACCGTGCTCGCAGGAAGCGTTGTAACATACGTGGAAGTTGACGCTGGTAGGGTTCTGGTAGAACCTGACTCCGTGACTGTACTTGCCGGCACTGTTGTTGTTTCGGTGCGTGTTGATGCCGGCAGGGTTGAAGTGCTACCTGGAAGCGTGATCGTGCGAGCTGGCTCGGTAATTACCGACGTGTAAGTCGAGGCTGGGACTGTAGAGACCACGGTGGTTCCAGGGCCAGACTCTGAGATCGTGATAGTCGGCCCACTGGCAGTTGCGGTAACAGTTGCAGTAGAGCCAGATCCAGAGACTACAACAGTCGATCCACCTATAGTCGCGGTCACCGTCTCTGTTGAGTCCGACCCGGGGAGTGTCACGGTGGTTCCTCCAACATTCGAAGTCACTGTCTTAGTGGACCCCGGCTCAGAGACTGTAATTGTCGTTCCTCCGACAGTTGATGTCACTGTTTCTGTGGAATCTGAGCCAGGGACTGTTACTGTAGTTCCTCCGATATCTGAAGTCACAGTCGCCGTGACGGTACAAGTTACAGTGCCTGCAGGCTGGGGAGTAGGCGAAACTGTTACGGTGGATGTGCCAACAGCAGCAGTGGTTGTTGAGATATCAGTGATAGTGGTCGTAGAGCCATCATGGACAGTCTCGGTCACAGTTTCTTCGCCTATTCCAATCCAAACCGTGACTCCAACTGTCACAGACACCGTCAGTCCCTCGGGCCCCATATGCCTCGTGCTGCCAATGACTGCAGGAGGCGCTGTGGTATACTGGCCCAAGGGGTTCCGCTTATCTATGGCAGGGAATGGAGTAACAGATTCCGGGCTACATTGCCAGACGGTCTCTGTTGAAGCCTAGACACCAGGATGTTAGCTTTCTATTATGCGACCAACCCCATAGCTTCTCACTCACTACACCGGCCTTGGTGACCGTCTCAGTCACCGTAATGGGCTCTCCTCCAGTGGCATCGGACAGGTCCTTTGCACGAGCAGGCAATGGCACAGTCGCCAACAGCGACAGCCAGGCGGACGAGAACCTCATGATTGCTGGGAGAGGGTCTTCCGGAAGCACTGAGGGATGGAGTAAACAAAGTACAAGAGAGGATACCAGGCAAGACTAGCGAAATAAACAGAGGCCGGTAAGGTTGTCATGCACGGTTCCCCCAGGCCAGGCTTTCCCAAAACTGCAAATGCAAAACCCCGAAAATATTTCACAGATTCATGCGGCTGAGACCAGCGTCTTGCACGGGGCTGGGCATAACTCTTTGAATGGCCCCACGTCGTCGAGGCATCGAGCAGACGGGATGGCGTGGAGGATGCGCACTGGCGGTGGTGCGGTTCGTTCAGCCGCAGGAGACGGTTCCTCTCGGAGCAACATCAGCCCTGATTTGGGTACAATCGCGTGCAATCCTGTGCATTTTGGGTAATCGAGAAGCCGGGTGTTCGGCCAAGTGGCTGCATTGAGCAAAGTGCGTTGGGCGTCCAACTCTCGTATTTCTGCCGCTAAGTCGCCGCTAACTCTGCTAGTGACCTGCGCCCACCGCTGATCGCACCACAGCTCGCTGGCCCTCGTCCTGTTGCGGGGTGCTTGCATACAGCTCTGCAGCTGGGCCTCTATGTTCATTGGCTGCTTCCACTTTGCTCCGGTCCCCAGCGTGACCTGGAGGGTGGGAAGCTGCACAGACACAGCAGTATCAGCGAACAAAGCCGCATCTCCACAGCCTTGCGGGGCATAAGGCCCTGGTTACTTCTCTTTTTTTGCGAGAGGCCCGCGTCAGCAATGGTTCGGTATAGCCAAGGGCCGCTTTTGGATCTTCGCTCCTCCCTTCTGGTTGTTTCAAAGGCCCTGGGGAATTTCGCATTAGCGATTCCGTGAAGATGAACGGACTGTTGCAGGTGGTGCTCACACTGCTGGCGATTAATACTGCCGTCGTCAGGTCCTGCAGTACCTTCACGCGCCAAATTAATCTGACGATTTGCAATTGGCAGGAAGTCCGAGGTAATATTCCTCTTTGTTTCCAGCCCGCCATGATAACTGACTGGTGGCAGCAAGCGTGGTACGCGACACAATCTACTTAGACGGGGGCCATCTATGGTATCAACAGTCAGTCATGAATCGCTAGTATCAAGATTCAAGAAAACTGACACACTCCCAGAGGCTTCGACGATGGCTGCGTGTCCCAGATCGATAATGGTATGATGGCTCAATTCTCGTAACAGGCCTAAGGACTAATCCCATCGTCAGATGGCGCATCCGGGTATTTCTATAATTTCAATCTGTCCACGCCATTCAACACCACTTCAAACTTTACAAGTCTTATTGGCAATTCTACCAAGGCATCAGGCTTTGGCAACCTAGCCCCAAACTACATCGATGGTGCGATGCTCGCGAATGCCAATGAGTTCTATCTTTATGGGTGAGTGTACTCGCGGTTCCTGTGGTTGAACTTGACAACTTATCTTGCATATCACAGAGGCTTCTTGGATAGTATGACCGGTACTTCATCTCCTGCTGGTAATTTAGTCCTCTCATACGAAGCCCACGATTCTGGGACCCCTAGAGACGCCTTTAAGCCTACTTGGAATACAGAGACACTCCCTAGCAATGTCACCCGCTACATCACTAATGGCGCGAGTGCATCGGTCCCCAGCGAAAATAAAGGATTCTATTTCAGTGGGATGCGTGCATCCGGCTGGGGCGAGTTTGATCTCTCCTATGACGCTCAAGTACTGGCCGACAGCCTGATCACCGTCGATATGTCCAGCCTCGGAAATGGCAAGTGGACCAACACTACTCTACCACCGTACGTTCCCTCGCGGGCCAATGCAGAGCTTGTCTGGGTCCCTGTTTCGGACTCTGGGGTCCTGGTTGCCATCGGCGGTGTGATTCAGCCTGCAGAATTCTGGTCGGATACTGGGTTAAACTCGTCGCAGCAAGACGACAGCAAGCGTGTCAGTCCTTCTTTCATGGAGACTCTGTCTATCTATGACGTTCAGACGGGCAAATGGTACCTTCAAAACACGACTGGAGAGACCCCCCCACAGCTAACGCAGTTCTGTTCGGTCCTCGCCAGTGCCGACGACGGCTCATCACATAACATCTACATCTATGGTGGATACAGTGGCCTAGATGACACCGAAATACCTTCTGATGACGTGTATATCTTGTCGCTTCCGTCCTTCAAATGGTTCAGAGCGTATAATGGAACGCAAACACATGGGCGTAGTGGACATCGTTGCTTCCAAGTGTATCCAGACCAGATGCTTGCTATTGGCGGATATCGAACTGCATCGACTCAGTGTTTGGAGGATGGCGTTATTGTCAACTTCAATCTGAACACTTTGAGTTTTGAAGAAAAGTACGACCCAGCAGGATCATACAGTAGTTTCAAAGTACCAGATATCATTACAAAGGAAATTGGTGGGAGGTCAGTATATTTGCACACGATCAACATGATACGCTTCTGACATATTCCAGTTCTTCCGGTGGTGCAACCGTTCACGGACCTCAGACGTGGACAAATAAGACACTAGGGAATATTTTTGGTGCAAAATACACCAAGTCAATCAAAACCTACTATCCATACAATACAACTACCACCGATACATCGACCTCCAAAGGAGGCGGATTCCCCAAGTGGGCAGCCGCCGTAATTGGTGTACTTTGTGGTCTTCTCGTCGTCGGGCTGCTCGTGGGGCTCTGGTTTTTCTATCGAAGACGCCGCCAGCAGAGAGAAAAGGCAATCGAAAATTCGAAAGAGCTCGATAACACAGATCAGACCAACTTGATGTACGCACCTGGTCCAACATCCCCCGGGCCAGGCCCTCACTCAACTTCAACCGGCATGGATACTGGAGCCAACATCTCAACCGGAGCCAACAACTCCATAATGGGAGCTTCTTTTGGCACTGGCGTCACTCCTCTATCTGTCGAATCTGGAGGAGGTGCTGTGCATGAAATACCTGGTAAGTCACTGCGCCCCCTAAACCCCCCTCCTTCGTCTGACTCGCAAGTGATCATTTCCTCATGCTAACTTCTCTGATCAAGATTCTTCACCTGCAGAGCTTCCTACTGAATACAACAGTGGTGCAATTGTGAGCACTCAAATTTCTTCACCTGGAAGTCCATCGAATGGATTTCCATCTCCAGTTTCGCCCCCAATATCGCCGCAGAGTCTTACCGAGTCTGAGTCGGGTCAGTCCGTCAACCGAGGCCACCATCGGAGCACATCAACAAGATCAACCGTTCCATCATTGTCAATTGACAATGTTGTTACTACTACAAGGGCATCCCATTTTAGAGAGTCATTTGACGGTAATATGCAACGCGCTCGCCATGGATCGGAAATTTCCGAGGCAAGTGTGAGCTCCGACGAACGAGGTCCATTCAATGGCAGTGAGACCATTCACGAATAGTATTACCATGACTAGTGTAATTATGACAAATGACTTATTAATGTTGAAACTCCTTACAAGTTATGCGACGCCCAAAGATGATCGACTTTCCGCCATGCACCGGACATGGATCTCACGATTCCTTCAAGCGAATAAGCTCTGGGCCTTGCGCTTGCCCTTGTGACTTAGGGCCGTGCTATAGCACTAGAATCAGCCGTAGGCTTCCCAGGATTCAGATTAGGCCACCCACGCCTGGGCCCACCTTTGTATACCCGATCAAAGCGAACCGTGCACTTCGCATCTCAGCCGAAGTTCCTGTTTCCTATTTGTAGCGTGATCCTGCAGATCCTTCGCGAGCCTCATACCCAAGCAGTGATGATGGCTGCTCTTGCTGTACGGAGTACGGAGTCCACGGGTATCTTCAGGTGGATCAGTTCGTCTCTCCAATGAAATTTCTGGGCTTGGTGGGTATATTCCAAGGGTCGTCTTAGAGTGAACCCCTAGGCTCATCCAGGGCTATATTTTACCGGAAATGTTGAGAAAACTTTAGAAAATTCTGATAATATCTCTACCGGTAGGCCTAAACCTGGAAAGACGCCAATTACTTGGGTTCGCAGAACAATTTCAAGTTGAATCTAGCCTCCCGAGATCGTATCTGTCCATAAAATTGTCAGATATGGTCTCCGTATTCATACCTTATAAATTAGCCTAGATTCCAGGCCTGCAACGAGGCCCTCCATCCGAATGATAGGAGTATATATCTTGTCCTACCCCACACAAGGCGAAGCATTTTGCATTCAACTAGCGCTATTATGTGCTATTAAAGATTCCCTATAATCCCACCGCATTAATTTCTACTCGCATGCATCGTTTGCCCTCGTTGACAGACAATGAATAAACGATTGATCGTTGAGTATGGAGAAAGTAGGAGCTCAGCATATAGAAGGCATCAGGCCAAGTAGTTATCGCAGTACTATCTTTGCCCCTATGACTGACTTGCTTAGAGACTCGCTGACTGGATGGATGTCTTGTTGATAGCTGAAGCAAAATGGGCCATATTTATTTCTGTGGGTACTCGCCGTCTCGGTGTATTGAGGTTCGAGCAGGTCCATGATAAGCGCTATTTTACTTCTTGCCGGGATGTCTATGATGGTTCTTCGGTCATGATTCATCATGTATGTGTCAAGTCAATACATACTTTAATTATCTGCGCTACATGGGACTTGGCTCGGGCTCCGAACGCGATTCAGCTGCAGTTGGGGGTTGGTGAGTCTTCGGAAGAGGTTCGAGCTTTCATCACATTCGACAATCCAGACGGAAAATAAAAGCTCACCGTTTCACAGGAGCTATCTTGGGTAGGGCTACTAGCAGATCAGATTGGTCGTATTCTCTGTAGAGCATCTATATAAAATCCATCTAACCACCCTTGGAAGGCCTCCCGGGGCAATATCGCCCCGACCCCCGAAGCTACTCCGAACTCGGCGGGTTCTCCCCGCATTCCTTCCCCAACTCCTCACAAAGTTCCTTCAGGGTCCAACCTGCCCACTCGAAGTCACCATCTTCGAGGTAAATCTGTCCACTTAATCGAACCCACCAGGACTCTTGGAATGGAAATATGGGCATAAACGTTCGATATCGTTTAATCATGGCTTGTTGCATCCACTCGGTCACGGTTGTGCCGAAACTGCCATCCTTCACAAGGCTGTCGCAACCACTGGTAGGCTTATTGATTGGGAGAAGAACATTGACCATGAAACCAGAGGTGAACGTGTGAGCCTCGTTGTCTAAAATCCGAGTCCCCAGAATATCTGCAACCTTTTTCCCTCCCCTCTTTGCGAGTGTGGTGCAGTAGTCTTGGATCTTTTGCTCTCCCCCGCAGACGTCCTTCCGCCATCGAATCGCATCAGGGACCGTCAAGAATGCGGTATTATCTGCGGTTCCCACGAATTCAAAGTTTGTCACGAAGTCCGACTTGCGAGCGGGCAACTTCGCGACGTCCGCAGAAAGACTCCCCAGTGGCGGGCGTGCTACAAAACCATGGCTGGTTGGCAGGGTGCTTCGCATCATAGCTTGGTTTCGCTCTGGGACATAGAATATTGCACATCCTCTGGGGGTGTAGAGCCATTTATGGCAATTGCTCACAAAGAAGTCCGGGTCCAGACTTCTCAAATCAAGTGCAATCTGGCCCACTCCATGCGCACCGTCAATCAGACTCAAGATTCCTTCTGCCCTGCAGACCGTAGTCAGTTCTTCGAAGGGTAGGCGCAGTCCTGGATTAGAGGCGATTGTATCGAAGATCGCAAGTCTTGGCCGAAAGCCTTCTGCTCGAGAAGTCGCGATTGCTCGCTGGAAAGTGGAGATAAATTCGGCCTCTTCGACGGGGTATTCGAATCCAATGTCTCTTGTGCGGACTTTCCCAGCCCATTGTTCGCAGATATAGTTTGTTGTTTTACCACACGCTCCGTAGATGATGTCGAGCTGCAAGATCTCGTCTTTTCCATCACTATTCCAGACCATATTCCGCAGCACTGTGTTGACGCCAGTGGTTGCATTGGGGACGAACACTACCGTAGACTCTGGGACCCCCAAGAACTCGGCCATCGCCGCGCGCGACTCATCCAGCAGCTCTGTGAATCGGTACTTGATAAAAGGGCAAGGGGTTGCCTCGCATTCATCTCTTAGTTCCTTTGCTTTGTCCCGAATCGCGATTGGAGACGTTCCAAAGGAGCCTGCAAATGGTTATCCCCGCTGATCCTTAGCGGGGAATCACGAAGCTCTTCACTCACCATGATTTAAATTCCGATAGCCCGGCGCGAAGGAAAACTGCTGGCGCATTTCATGACCGAGGGGCGTGGGCTCCCATGGCGAACGGGTTGGCATTTCCGGCATACCCTGTACACGCGGAAGACGGCCTTCAGGAAGTATATACGGAGACTGTAGAAAAAGCGAGCTCCAGGATGATAAACCCCCGTTGATTCGATATCGGCTCTCGCTGGTTCTTATCTCCGATCGGTCCTTTTCAAAAGAGAAAAAGGGAAAAAAAGAAACAAATGCTACCACGCAATACCACTCTAGCGATTTTCGAGAGGCTCTCGGACCTTGTGGGCCTCAATATTGCGATACCGGGGTCTCCAGATGCGTAGAGATTAGCGGATTCGAGCCATCCATGGATTTCGTGGGGGGAAATCCCAATATGGAGAAACTGGAGAACATGGACATATTATTCAAGCAATCAGCTTTATCTCCAGTCTTACACAGTGGTGGGGTTCCTGTCCGTCCAGTCGGAGTTGGGTCTCCATACCCCCACATTTATACTGTTTCTAGTATTCCAGGTCGGTTCTTATCTTCTCTGCTGCAGCTCTGTGCACTCCTATTCAAAGCCTGCCCCTCGTGTAAAATGGTTTTTATTTCTTCATCATTCTTGTATGCCGGAAAGTGAAGCTGCTTATACCATGTCGCCGCAGCCCACCGTGCAACTGGGAGAGGGATCCGTCAAAGAGCTCAAGACCGATGCCATTCATCATGATCAGGCTCAATTCGGTCAAACGGCAAACTTTGACAAGGAGATCATCACGCACAAGAATGTAGGCAATCTTCAAAGAAGACTCAAGTCCCGGCATGTCCAGTTTCTTGCCTTGTCAGGGGCAATCGGAACAGGGCTATTTGTGGGAGCAGGTCAAGTTCTTTCCCTTGCAGGACCATTATCTGCAGTACTTGCCTATCTTATCACTGGCCTGAATTTGTACGCGGTTATCAACAGTATGGGTGAGATGGCTACGTGGCTGCCCCTCCCTGGTGCTGTGCCCGTCTACGCATCGAGGTAAGACACCCCCTAGAACTGCCCTCCTCGAGGTTTCATACCGAATAATCCAGATTTGTGGACGATGCTCTAGGCTTTACGCTTGGCTTCAACTACTGGTATCAGTTTGCAATAGGCGTCCCCATCGAAATCAGCGCTGCAGCCTTGGTGATAGATTATTGGCCAAACGGAGTCCCCACGGCAGTCTGGATCACCATCCTTTATGTCACCATCTTCATTATTAACAGCCTGCCTGTTCGCATATATGGAGAGCTTGAATTCTTCTTGGGCTCCATTAAGCTGATAACGATTGTGGGTTTGATGATCCTGATGTTTATCATCACCCTAGGCGGGGATCCCAGTGGGGACCGTATTGGATTCCGATTTTGGAAGAATCCGGGTCCAATGAACGAATATCTGGAAACGGGCTCATTAGGTCGGTTCTTGGCATTCTGGAAAGTGTTCATTCAGGCAACATTCAGTTATGGAGGCAGTGAGATGGTAGTGGTTGCTGCTGGTGAAACTGAAAACCCCCGGCGGAATATCCCCAAAGCTGTCCGTCGTGTGTTTTGGCGTATCGCGATTTTCTATGTCGGTGCGATCTTCCTGGTTTGTCTTTGTGTCTCCTCCAGGGATAAGCGACTGCTTAATGCCATCAGTTCTGAAGAATCTGGTGCGGGCGCCAGTCCATTCGTGATCGCCATCGAGAATGGTGGGATCAAAGTGCTACCTTCCATCATCAACGCTGTCATCCTGACATCCGCATTGTCTGCCGGGAATTCCTTCTTTTATGCATCAACTCGAGTGCTTTATTCGACAGCTCTCGATGGAAAGGCTCCTCGGATCCTTCGGTTCGAAAAGTTCGGAGTTCCGTACGCTTGTGTAGCTGTCACTGCAGCATTGAGTTTGCTTGTTTATCTCAATGTTTCAGCTAGCTCTGCTGAAGTTTTCTTCTGGATTAGCAACCTGAGTTCTGTCAGCACGTTAGTTGTCTGGACCTCGATTGCAATAACTTATGTCCGCTTCTACCGAGGGCTGAAACACCATGGGATTCCACGATCGTCACTTCCGTTCAAGTCCCCATTCCAGCCATATCTGGCATACTTTGCCATCATCTTTTCTTCCACTGTCGCATTCTTCAATGGCTTTGATGCCTTTTTCCCAGGTCACTTCAGTGCCAAGTCCTTCGTTCCACCATACATCGACATCCCAATCTTCGCTTGTCTTTTCTTAGGATATAAGTTTGTCAAGCGGACCAAGTTCGTAAAGATTGAGGACTTTGACCTTTGGTCTGGCAAGGAAGAAGCTGATCGATTGGAATCAACCTGGGAGGAACCAAAGCCACGCAACTTCCTTGGTAAGTTATGTCCCTTCGTTACACTATGTCTTTGCTAACTAGAGATCACAGAGAGAATATGGTTTTGGATTGCTTGATTTGATTCATGTATTTATCACCACCCTGGTAATCACTGTTTATGAAGTTAAACTAATAAACAATAATGTCAACTATCCTCGAGCCTATCGACCCACATCGCTAGCTCGATCCCTATGCTAATGGGGGTTATCTTCACTCTGTTCAAAATGCTCCCGTGCCCAGGGGCTTCGAAGGCGAATGTTTCTGCCCTTGTAGAAGAAAATAAAGGGGATTGGAACCAGTAGTATGGAGATGAAGCCCAGCAGACTGGAAGCCCACTCATAATCAAGCTTTTCATACATCTGAGTCGCGAATAGAGGGAATCCAGCCCCCACTACATTGCGAATCAAGATGACACCTGCAAGGGCCGAGGCAGAATAAGTCTGGTAGCTATCAACAACGTAGTTGAGGATACTGAGAATAACTATATAAATACCCGCTCCAAAGAAAGAAGATGCCACAATGGGAACGATCCAATGAACTGACTGATAACTGGTCCATCCAAACCAGAAAAGGCTGATGGGAATCAGGAGAGCACCGCCCCGTGCCATCCACATACGAGCTTCTGGTACTCCCTTCCCTTTATTCTCAGCAACGCGTCTCACATAGTATCGTTCTTGTAGTGGATAGAAGCAAAACGCGATCAAAGGGCCAATCGCCATGCCCAAGAATGCGAGTCCCTGTTGGCCACCGTTAAATTCGTGACCTTTTGGAGGGCCAAACACCAAGGGGATTGCTTCATTGAAAAGATAAACCAATCCATACAGGAATCCGTTATAAATGGCAGAGAAAGTTGTGATGGGTTCTGAAAATAAGAAGCGGATTGGCCTAGTGAGTGTGATGGCAAATAGTTCATGAAGACCCTTGCGGTCACTTGCATGGATATCTGTAGTCGAGTCGGCTGATTTCAGATTCTCCTTTTGCATCTGCTTGCACACTCGTCTCGTTTTTCGTTGCAAGATGACTGAATGTCTTGTTTCTGGGACTGAAACAACCAGGAGCAGCCAAACACCGCCGGTGATAGCCATGAGCACCCAAAATATCCATCTCCATCCAAGGTTCAAACCAATGTAGCCGGTGATGACAAGAGCCATTGGGGGTCCAAAGGTGGAACTCAATCCGTAGACGGCCATAGGTCCGCCACTATCATTCCTGGCCCATAGATCTGATATAGTCCCACCTGTGTTGGTAAGAGGGGCGCCTCCTGCACATCCTGCGATGAATCTGCAGACTAAAATTGTCCCGATATTTGGAGCCAGTGCAAGCGGCAGCTGGAAAATGAAAAGCAGAAACCATGACACAGCGTAGACCGGTTGGCGGCCAAAATACTCAGACAATGGTGCTAATAGGACAGGTCCTATGGCATATCCCAGGACATAAAGTGATAAACATAAGGTTGTGACTTCTGCGGCCACACCAAACTCCTCTTGGATGCCAGTGGCGCCAGAAGAAATACCGCCAGCACACCACGTCGTAAAGACGTTCAATAAGCTTGCAAGACAAGTAATATACCACTTGCGAGCCTTGGGCCAGTTCCTCGGGTTATCTCGGTCGTTGAACCCATAAGTGATCAGAATTGGCAGTGCTTCGTTTGGTGCCGTTCTGGCTTTCGCTAGGGCTTGTTCTTCGGACAGCACCAATGATGAAGATTCCCGGAATGTTTCATGAGTCTTTTCAGGCATCTGGGTCTGATCCTGGAGACGCTGAGAGACCTCACAGGACGCCATGGTGACTTTCCAATAAGATGTACGCCGTACAACTCACCCAAAACTCCCAAGTGGCTGTATCCAGCCCTAAACAGACAATATAGATTGATGTCTAGGGATGATAAGAGGTCAATCTAGGGAAAGAGAAAAGAAAACAGTGGAAAGAGCTGGTATACGTCAGGGCTTTTTTTTTTTTTTTTTCGGTGCAACGGATCAGCATTCTTGCAGACTTCTCCACCCCACCAAGAATTACCATCTCAGCGCGTCCATGGATTCCCCCAATATTCGGGACAAGATTGCATCGGGGGACCGATCGGCGTGCCAAGAAAATGGCAAATGCTTAACCAAGTGGAGTTAAGACCTCTGCATTATTTGCATCTTGGCAGGGCGAAATCCGTCCCATACAATGGCTACATATGCCAACCCCAAGCTCTCGAAAACCCGAAACAACCAAGCGCTCATCGGGAAGCCATTGAAGACGAAATGCCGACCGTGCCGATCGGCTCCATACAGACTCGGTGAAAAACCGCGGAGATCCAGGTCTTGGTGGAGTTGATGGAGTTCTACTCCGCACACTGACTAAATCAACTACGATGATGGGCTGTTTTGGTTCGTCAAGTGGGACTTGATACAGATAAGGCTAGTGCTGAGCGTAAGTGCTGGACGTAATATACGTTTTCATTAGGCACTGGGAGAGGTCGAGAAGTTTCTTAAGTGTAAGGAGCGCGTTCCGCAAAGCCGAGGATTTCCCTTCCACAATGCATTGCAATATACTCAGCATGAGCAATGGGGTTTCTGTGCATACTAAATTTCGCCAAGATCGAGGATGAAGTATAAATTACAATGTTGATTACAGGCAATTGTAGCCTCTGATACTCTTTGTTTCTAGGGCGCTCTTGGTATACGCTAAGCCTAATAAGGGAATATTTTGGCCTTATCACGGCCTTATCAATACCTTTCTAGTTTCTGTCAGCTTTTTTGAACCACCTCTGATCATCATAAAAGGTTCATTATAAAGATTGTAGAAATCGTCTTTTGGTCTCTATGATGCTATTACGTACACTTAGTCCTGCTTCATTTGATAATCTTGAGGAGATATCTACGGACGATTACCTGTATACAACAGCCTCAAACTTTGAACTCAGCCTCCCTGCACATCTTAGAAAACCTCTACCAATTAGCAATGTAGAAAAAAAAAATTTTGGTAATAAAGTACCACCACAAATGAACTCCAGCGCTGTTTGATATGTAATACAGCCCAAGACCTTGGAAATCTGCCCAGGTGGTGGAATAGTTCGTTCCTCATCCCGAAGTGGCAGAAAACCATACCGCGTCCTCCGACCAACAAAACAAGACCCTCAGAACATCAGAACATCAGAACATCCCAGTTCCCAAGAGCCCAGATGGATGACCAGCCATCCAAGTCCACTGGCTTCGACACATTCGAGTCCAAGCAACCCTTCCCTCCTTTGCTCGACGAATTGGTGTCCCCGACCGAGACCCAGGCGAGCTACGCCGAAGACGACAGTGTCACCTCCCCCGGATATGAGGAGATTGAAGTGGAAGACGACGCCGACTTCCAATCCCATTACTCTCTCGACCCCCAATCCCTGACCGATTCAGAGTCCGACGACTCGTCTGATCAAATTGATCGCCACCATCCTTTTCGCCAGTCCTCCAGCTCATGGCCCCAATGCCTTCGCGCCCCCGTTCTACAATCGCCCGCCAACGCCCCTGCCCCCATCGCCATCCCTAACTTCTTTACTTCGACCTCCCTTTTCGACAACTACATCCCGCCCAACAACTCCAGATAGTTCCGATGTAGAAACTCCCAACGACACCGAGGCTGCTGTCGCGAAGTCGGCTCGTCGCGCGACTACTGTCCCACGTGCAAGCCCAAAAGTACCAACTTATGAGTATTACGGCTTCGTCCTATACCTGGCTTCGTCGCTTGCTTTCTGTTAGTAACCTCCCCTGCGCCGCCCTAAATCCTAATGCTAAACCTGACAGTGATTTATCTCCTCTGGTCCTACCTCCCATCTCCGTTTCTTCACCAATTAGGCATTTACTACTATCCCAACCGCTGGTGGTCCTTGGCCATTCCGTCATGGCTGGTCATGTCCATCATATACATTTATATTGCGCTTGCATCCTACAACACAGGATATCTCACTTTACCTATGAACAGTATTGAGAATATCGTGGATGAGGTAGCCAATGTTGCGGTTATAGATGGCAAGGCGCGACGGCGGCCAGGCGGTGCCACGAAAATGAAGCCTGGCGCAACCTCATTCCAGATCATGGGACCCCAAAACCGCAAAGTAAATTGGGCAGAGATCTGGAGCGAAAGCACAGATGCCGTCATGGATATTCCAGTGGGGGGGGTTTGCGAAGTACTGTATGGACTTGACCGCGACGAGGATGATACTATGTGAGGTCGCGCCTGATGACGTGGTGTCGGTCACGTGAGAGCGTGTGTCTCTTCGAGGTTCGCGACGTCCTGCGAGGGTCACCGTATCTTACAACTTACCCGTTGACTTTCTATGACCCATCCATTTATATATTCGTACTAGTCCAGGCAGATGATCCCGCGCTTTTCATGATGCCCACTGAGCCGCCTTCTACCCCCCCACGGCAAGGTGCCGGAGCAGGGCAGATTCCCCGCGGTCCTCTGACACCCGAACAAAAGCGGAGGATGGTAAATTATTCCTATTCTTTGATTCTAATCCATGCTCTCTAACTAATCAGTCTTTCAACTAGGAAGAAAATCGCATGAAAGCCAAGGCACTTCGGCAACAACGAGAAGTTCAGCTCGCTCAAGCATCCAACAACTCGAACAATCCCTCAAGTTCTACACAAGGCGTTAAACGGTCACTCAATGCAATGACGGGGTCCAATCCGGCTTCTCTGCGCGATGCGCGCTCGAATACTGCCTCTGATCGCCCCCTCGATGATATCAAACCGGCCCGTAATTTCACTCGATATGTCGACTATGACTTCAGTAAAATGACAGACACTAAGGGCGGGTTTCTCACTCATGAGGATGACCCCTTCAACAAGGCTCTCCATGTGTCAGATGAGAAAGAGGCACAAAAACCTACGAACATGACTCAACAAGAATGGGAGCGCCACCAACTCTTACAATCCTTGCGACGCAACCGAGAAGGTCCATTTGAACCAGGCCTTAGTGTCCTAGATGACAAAAGCAAACAAAAAACATGTCGTGAATGCGGGAGTCTGGAAATTGACTGGAAATGGGAGGAAATGCTCCGTTGCTGCATTTGTCACGCATGCAAGGAGAAGTATCCAGAGAAGTACAGCCTCCTAACGAAGACGGAGGCAAAAGAAGACTATCTTCTCACTGACCGTGAGTCAACATTATTCCCTTTTTTTTTTTTTTTTTCAAGTCGGGCTTTTATGTGCCGTGACTAATGCCAGATTCAGCTGAGCTACGGGATGAGGAGCTTCTCCCACACCTGGAACGTCCAAATCCACATAAGTCAACATGGAATAATATGATGTTATACTTGCGCTTCCAAGTAGAAGAGTATGCGTTTTCCGAGAAGAAGTGGGGGTCGGCTGAAGCTCTAGATCAGGAATTCGAACGACGAGAGACTGATAAGAAGAAACGGCGAGAAGACAAGTTCAAGAGCAAGCTACAAGACTTGAAGAAACGAACGCGGGTGGAGGCCTATCGACGCAGTCGGAAGGGGGCTCTTGGGGGTGAGTTTGGAGATGATCTTAGTACGAACCGCAAGCACGTTCACGAGTGGGGGCGGCCTGTAGAAAATCCAGAGACTGGGATGCCCGTCAAAACTTGTATTGGATGCGGGATGGAGGTGGAAGAACTGGAAATCTGATCCTGCCACCCTGTACACTTGGGTTAATTCTCACAGAATCCATCATATCAAATCAATTGACCAGCTCCTCCCAATCTGGCCTCTGTAGTTTCTATGCCACGCTGGAGAAACGCGATTTGACTATGTTTTCGCAAGCCAGCTTCCAGGTTTAGTTCTAATTTTGTCCTTGGTCCCTTGGTCCCTTGGTAACCTTGGTAGTACACATAGCTAGACTAATATTCAACTGTTGGTTTTATTGAGGTCACTAAAGCACTTCATGCCGGAGATCCTCCGTTTGTCCTAGACGACCATCTATCATCTACCTCTATCTAGGTTTATTCATTGAGCTCGTTTTATGAGCATTCCAGCTTTATTTTCCCGTAGCAGAGTCCATTAGATTTTTTCCAAGGTTAGTAAAAGAACCTTGAAAGGGTTTAGGTACCTACCTAGGTAGAAAGATGGATGTTGTCCGTGGTGGGAGATATATATACTTCCCAGTTCCCGAGGTCAGGTCATCTGTAGGTTCCAACCTTAGAAGGTTGCCCAGGTGCTGTCTGACCTCGGGAGCCGGCACCGCTGAACTGCATCTCGACTCATACCTAGGTACATGATACCCAGGGATCCTGAAGATTGAAACGAGCTTTGGAAGGCTACCTAGGTACCATCAGAAAGGAATCAAGTGCCCATATATTTCTATTTCCCGACTCTGTTCTCTGTGTCTACACGTACAGCCCAGTAGACTGAATCCAACAACAGCAGGCGGTGAGCTTCAACTAGTCATCCCCCGAAAAAGCCAACTCCCCATAACAAACCAGAACGCCTCTAAGCCTCATTGAGCTCGATTTTTCTGGAGACTTCATTCTTTCGAATCTTCCTGCAGACACGGTGTGGAACCTTGTTCCCCCTGTCGTTGTTGGGAATCGGTGAACCCTGCTTACGAGTCGAATCCCCCGGTCAGGAGAGGAAACAGGTCCACCCCGTTGGCCGCACTTCCAACGCCGTCATCTGAGCTCCTCCTATTCGCGCGCCCTGGAATTTGCCCACCCCGGCCAGCTGTCGCTGCCTACCGCTACTACCTTGAACTGTTGATGGCCTGGCAGTCCCAATCGGCCATGGCTGGTATGGGAGGGATGCCTGTAGCTATGGGGGATGGGCCCTCGAACGGCGGACACCCCCAAGGGACCGAATATACCCTCCAAGGTGAGCTCTGATTTTCTTTTTGGTGTTACAGGATTGCAGCTGAACTTGAATCACCAGGCGTGATGCGTTTCCTTCAAACAGAGTGGCACCGACATGAACGCGACCGGAACGCTTGGGAGATTGAACGCGCTGAAATGAAATCCCGCATTGGCCGACTTGAGGGAGAACTACGAACTAGTAAACGCCTCCACGAGTCGCTAGGGAAACATGTTCGGTTGATGGAAACTGCGCTAAAGAGAGAGCGAGAGAAGTCCAAGGCTCTGGCCAACAATGAAAAGGTGGAGGATATTAAGGACCCGAAGGAGGTGGCGCGCGAGAGTGTCAACTTCCTTAAAGGTATAGACCGACTCAAAGTACATCTTCCTTGCGTAGTTACTAATGTCCAACCTCTAGCACAACGATCGACTGCAGACCCGAATGCGAATTTGGATGACGCTGAATTAAATGAAATTCGCCAGGAAGACGAACGCGAGAAGTCGCGAGTCTACTTATCCAAGTGCGCGCAAGAAATCGCCTACCATGTCATTCCTACTTCCCACCCAGCTCCAGACCTCAGTGATCCGGATCTCTCGAACCATCTGTACATGAACCAGCAGATGTCGCAGCAGAACATTGAAGAAGCAGCATATCTTCAACAGAGACAAAAGGCGAACCAGTTGATGGCGCGAGAGGTGGCATTGCCCAATCATCAACCAGTCAACAACCAATATCCCGAGAACGCGTCAATCGTCCGTTCTCAAAATCAACAATATGGCCATTTCTCTGCACCTCGAGACGCCGCTGAGCGGCGACAGCTTGAGCCACAGCAAAATCCTGCTACTGCTGTCGATAATCGGAAGCAGAACTACGAGGGTGAACTTGTCGATGAACGTGCCATGGTCACACAACCAGGAAATGACGGACCGGGCCCGCAGGTAGCCAAGGAGGTGTCGGAGTTGCAGCGATCCAGCGATGACCGCGCAGAAGATATGGATGGGTGGAATTTCGATGAACCTACAGAACACGAAACCATCAGCGAGCCAATGCCACCACATCGCCCGGACACCGATGCTTTCCCCAATGCTAATTTCGTGCGGACAAAGTCACCTTCGCGAGGCGGTTCGCTTTCTCATCGACGCAAGAGTTCAGGGTCCAGACGCAAAAGTGAAGGCGCGGCAGAATCTCGAGAACTTGCTGCTGGCTTCAGCCAGCAAGATACCAACTTCAAGGTCAGATTTGCACTTCGAGGACATCTCGATGTCATCCGGTCTGTGATCTTTACTGGAGGTGGCAGCCCATCCGAGCCAGAAGTCTGCACGTGCAGTGATGATGGTACAATCAAACGATGGATTATTCCTGCTACTTATGGCACATTTGGCGCGCATGGTCCTAGTTCAAGCAATGATTTAGATATCACAAGCTACTTTACTCATCGAGGCCACGTTGGCGCAGTGACTTCTTTGGCAGCTTGTTCTCCATCGCAAAACATCTCCAATGGTGGGCGTGTTTTAGGCGATGGCTGGGTCTTTTCGGGTGGTCAAGATGCCAGCGTGAAGGTATGGGAACGAGGCCGTGTTGACCCTAAGGCAACTTTGGATGGCCATACAGACGCTGTATGGGGACTCTGTGTTCTCCCGGGGACGGCTGGCTCTGTCTTCGGCGACTCATGTAGTCACTATGGTGGTGCAGATCGCATCCTGCTGGCATCTGGTGGTGCAGATGGCCGTATCCTGATCTGGGCTGTCAGCCCCCCGCCACTTGCCTCTTCTCCCCAGGCCGGATCTCGACGCCAGGGTGGCAGTCGCCGTGCGAACTCGATTTCCTCAGGCTCCAATTTCCCATCGTCACCACAGCCTAGCGTTGCCACAACCACTCCATTCCACTACAGCCTTGTTCATCACATCGTGCGCAGCGACTCTCCTTCCCCAACATGCATCAGTCCTTTATCGTTAGCTGGTGTCAACTTTGTAGTTTCATATTCCGATGCTTCTATTCTTGTCTATGATACAAGGACTGGCGAAGAGATCGTTGGAATGGCCAGTCTTGAGACATACAACGGTACCCCGTCAACGGGTGTGAACTCCGTCGTGGCAACAACTCTGGGCTTCGATGGTTCCGCTCATCTGGACCCTAGCCGCACGATGGAAGACGAAGAAGTTGTACATGGAGCTACTGGATCCAGTAGCGTGGAAGGCGTGGTTATCAGTGGCTATGAAGACCGATACATTCGCTTCTTTGATGCCAATAGTGGTGAGTCAATACCAGCCCTCACCGTTTTCTAATCTAGTGTCGTATATCTTGATTTGACCCTCTTTCTAACGTGACCCTTCAACAGGCCAATGCACATACACCATGCTTGCCCACCCGGCCGCGATCGCGTCCTTGTCGTTGTCTCCAGACGGAAGGGAGCTAGTCTCAGCAGGTCATGATGCGAGCTTGCGATTCTGGAATCTAGAGAAACGCAGCTGCACACAAGAACTGACCAGCCATCGACTGATGCGTGGTGAAGGTGTCTGCGCCGTTGTCTGGAGCCGTGACGGACGCTGGGTCGTCAGTGGTGGTGGAGACGGCGTGGTCAAGGTCTTCTCGCGATAAAATCCCCCATGACGAGACGATAGCTTTGTATGATTTTGTTCCCTTTCTTCTTCTTGAACTGGTTTCTACCCTGTGCATTTCTTCGGCCTCCGTCATAAGATCCCATTAAGCGGCTGAGCGATTGGCCGAGTCAGTTCTTCAGCATTTGCAGCGGTGTCCTATCCAGCTCCCTCGCATATGGTACTCGTCTATGTGACTTCTTTCTTCTTTCACATGTGTAATTTTGATCCTGATGCGGATAATATATGCCTTGTTCGCAGTGATTCCCAGCCGTACATTTTCTGATTATGTTTATTTCTTCTCACAACAATTCTATGCATCACCCTACCTCAGCCCCCTTCCCTCGGCTCTGGCTTTCATCCCTCCGTCCGTTTTGTATGTCTTGATGTCTACGCCAAAGGTACGCCTTTTGAAGAAAACGCCTTGCCTGGGATTTTCGCCCTTCTCTAGCTCTGAAACTCGAGGTGTGCTCTGGTCTTGAAACGTCGGGGTGGGGGATAGGGTTATGGGCTCTTGTGCATTCAGAGTCAAAGAGCATCTGAAATGTGATACTTGTCTGTACAACAATGAATTTCTCGTATTGCCAGAGGCCACTTCAGTCAAGATTAAGTAGAATGACCCGAATCCGCTGGATGGGTATATCGAATGCGGTATTCCTACAACTCCGTAGACTAATAAAATGAGAATAAACGAAATTCCCATGAAGAGAATTGCCTTATGCATTGGGGCTACTGCTTTGACGCCCAAGCGGTTTTAAACAGTTCTCGTAATCGCTTTGCCTCCGCTTCATCATTCAGCTGCTGCTGCAAGTAACCCTGCAAGCCATTCCAAAACGGCTCGCTTGATAATATTTTGTCGTTGCTTGAGATCGTCGCCGGTTCAGAAGCCGGAACGTCTTGGGCTTGTGAGGCTGATTCGAGGGTTGGCACATCGATAGTCTTGGCGCCTCCGATGACCATGATGCCAAACTCAACCTCTTTGCCCCCAGCAAGCATCTCAGGTTCATCGGCTAGAATCTCCGCAATCGTTTTTCCTGTTCCAGACACTGGCTTCCGCTGATATAAAACCTTGATCTTGTCCAGTGGTACTGGGTTGCTGTGTGTATCGGCAATACGCCCCCGCACAGAATCCCTAAGATCTTGGACAGTGGTGGTCGACAGGGGTGCGTTGGGGATCGAGAATTCAAGCGCTGGGTTGCGTGCTGACTTCACCTTGACGGTGATGGATTTTGAGGAGCCTGGAGCTTGAACTTGCTTGACTTTCTTGGGCATTTCTGGGTGCGGGGCTTGAAGGCGGGGGAGCGTATACTGTGTTAGAAGGAATCAGCCTCGTGCTTCCATAGAATAAACAGCCCGATATTTTTCAATTCACAAAGCCATTGAATATGAAGCTTACCGGCACCCGCAAGCCAACTCGTTCGGGGTCAAACACATGGTCAGCACGCAGCTTTATAGGACGTGAATCGAGTGCGGAGAGGAACGACTTGGCGAAAGTAAGTTCCGACATGATGGGCGGCAAGGCACGCAAAGATCAGCCGCTGCTGTGAATGAGGGACTGGAGCGAGGTCGTGTGTAGGACTCGTTGACTGCGCAGTTCCAGTTGCAGTTGCTTCTTGGGGAGACGTCGATTGGCCACCTGAGAAACCAGGCACCAACACGGGTTGCCGCAAACTCGCCTCACCGCCTTCCGACTTGCTGGGTTTTTTTTTTCTTTACCGCCGAAGAAAAAAAAAAGCTTCGAAGTACGAATCACCCATTGAAAAACATAATACCTCTACAATGGGCAAAGGACGCCGTATGAAGAAGCAGGGGCCCCCTGCTCCCCTGGACGAGTCAAAAATTACGATTCTCAAGAAGCGCAAGTCTGGCGAACCCGAGTCAGTCTCCAAAGCTACTGTCGCAAAGAAGCGCCGCAGGGCTGATGCCGATGAGGATGAAGCTCCTGCCAAGAAGACTGTTCTGAAGAAGAGCAAGGTCAATGGTGCGGTTCCCAACGGCGTTTCGAAGAATGGCCAGCGAGCATCGAAATCAGAGAAGAAAAAACCCGTTCCCATGGATTCCGACTCTGACGGCGGCGACGACGACGACGACAACGACAACGACGAATTTGATGACTTAGATGGAATCAGCGAAGGCTCAGTAGATAGCCAGGAAGGCGTGGGCAAACTGTCAGATCTTGAAGATGACGAGCTGGATGAGGTGGACGATGATTCGGTTATGGACTCCGACGACGAGGATCACCCCCGCGAAACCATGTTCTCGGACGACGAGGATCTATCAGATGCAGAGGAGAAGCTGACAGCGGCTAATATCGAAGGTCTATCGCGTAAATTGGATGCTGCAAGACAATTGGAAGAGGAGGAAGCTGAGCAGGAAATGCAAGACGCAATGCAAACCAACATCGCTGGTGATCGCCCGGATGTGTTTGCTGACGAGGCACAAGCTGGTCTTGCCCCAGACCTTCAGCTTCTGCGGCAACGTATTACGGATACTATTCGTATTTTGGGTGATATCAAGGGCCTCGGCCAGCCAGACAAGTCTCGTGCCGATTACGTGGATTTAGTTCTCAACGATATCTGCACCTATTATGGCTATTCTCGTTACCTGGCAGAGAAACTCTTTAACCTTTTTACTCCCATGGAAGCATTTGCATTCTTCGAGGCCAACGAAACGCCACGCCCCGTCGTCATTCGTACAAATACTCTGCGCACCAACCGTCGATCCCTTGCCCAGGCACTTATCAATCGAGGCGTAGTGTTGGAACCTGTCGGAAAATGGTCGAAAGTTGGCCTACAAGTCTTCGAATCAGCTGTACCACTTGGTGCGACTCCTGAATACTTGGCTGGTCACTATATCTTGCAAGCCGCATCTTCTTTCCTGCCCGTGATGGCTTTGGCGCCTCAGCCAAACGAACGCGTTCTTGATATGGCCGCTGCTCCCGGTGGTAAAACCACATACATGTCTGCGTTGATGCGGAATACTGGCTGTGTCATTGCTAATGATGCTAGCAAGCCTCGTGCGAAGGGTCTTATTGGTAACATCCACCGTCTAGGCTGCAAGAATACCATTGTCACCAACTTGGATGCACGTACCGCTTTCCCGAAGGCCCTCGGTGGTTTCGATCGGGTTCTGCTGGACGCCCCATGCACTGGTACTGGTGTTATCTCGAAAGATGCAGGTGTAAAGACTTCAAAGAATGAGCGTGACTTTTTGGCGATCCCCCATATGCAGCGACAGTTGCTCCTGGCAGCTATCGATTCAGTCGATCACTCGTCTAAGACCGGGGGCTACTTGGTCTATTCCACTTGCAGTGTTACCGTTGAAGAAAACGAGGCCGTGGTGCAGTATGTACTTCGAAAGCGTCCTCCTAATGTCAAGATTGTGGACACAGGCCTAGGTGACTTCGGTAGCCCCGGGTTCACTAGCTACATGAGCAAGAAGTTTGATGCCAAGATGACCCTGACTCGTCGGTACTTCCCTCATCGTGAGAACGTCGATGGGTTTTACGTCTGCAAGCTGAAGAAGACTGGGCCTACACCTGTGGCCCAGCCTACTGATGATAATCCGAAGTCGACCGAAAAACGTACGGCTCGACGTGCCAGCTCTCAGGGTACTTCAACCGACGATGAGATTGACAAGACTCCCATTTTGGACGAGGATGGCGCAGCACCCGATCTTGGAGGCGGTGCCTTCGGTCCTTTTGAAGAAGACGAAGACTCTCAAAGAATTGCACGCGCTGAGCGCAACCGTCTTCGACGGAAGGGTCTCAACCCCAAGGCTGTCCTGAACAAGCCCAAGAAGGCTAAAGGACAAGCGAAACCAATTGAATCATCTGATTCCAAATCTGACGAGAAGAAAACGGAGAAGGAAGAAAAGCCCGTGAAAGAGAAGAAGGAAAAGAAGGAAAAGAAGGAAAAGGCAAAGAAGGCCGGTAAATAATCGCGGGGAATTGGGATTTTCTCTATGTATTTAATAGCTTTGGTATTGCCAAGTCGGAGAAAAAATGCATGAGGGTGTACGGCGCATTGATACATACAATTATTTCAATTCGACATCATTCAAATTCAAGGTCATACCCGATGCACAATTCTAAGTCTATGAAGCTAGGTACAATGTATGAAAATCTCAAGTAGGACAGTCTATGTCACATGAACAGTAGTGACATGCAGCACATAAAACAAAACCAAGAAGAAAGAACACCGTCATGGCTAAACAAGGACAGTTCCATGTTTTGGCCCGAAGAAATCTCGCTAATATCAAAAGGAAGGCGTCATGCGTCATGCATAAGTGAAGTGGGCAGCATGACGAATTTAAAAACCAGATCGTATAAACATACCATGTTCAATCATGAATGCTGGAACTCCAAAGTGTGTTGCCCTGTGCTTCAAGTCCTGTAGATCTTGATTACACTCTTGATTGATTTACGGCAGATGGGGCAAAGATCCACCTGCTTAGCGCAAGTCACACACGAACAGACATGTCCACAATCACAGAAAACCGCATTTTGCTCTTCCGAGTAACAGATCTGACAAAGATCCGTCTCGTCGTCGGCCACTTCCCAATAACTGATGCCTTTGCCATGCCGTTTACCATCCTTGTAACCGCCAACGTATTTATTGCCAGTCTTCTTTTCAATGAATGTCCCTTGCCCATGTTGAACATCTTCCACCCAATCGCCATCGTAGGTGTCGCCTGTTGGGTACTCCATTTTACCTTGGCCGTGGCGCTTGCCAAAGACGAAGTCACCTTCGTAGGTGGTGCCAGTACCGGAAAGATGATTTCCATGACCATGATAATACCCCTTCAGGAATTCACCACTGTAAAAGTCACTTGTAAAAGTAGCTTCAACAGTCTTGGTGCCACTGAATCCTTGCACAGGGTGATTTCTTGATTTCGCCCAGAGATATTGTACAAGACGATCTGGACTAGAGAAAAGGCCTGAGGTGCCAAGTTGGGTGCGCCTAAATAGTGATTAGTTTCAGACATAATGGCAAAAGTTAGTAGAAAAACTTACTTGTCCTTGCTGAGTTTGTCTCCGACGATAATGCAGGAGCCGTGAGGCACCACAACATCCGTGAAGGTCTCAGCCGGAGAGACATTTGTAATACTCGTGCCATCAATTCGCTTCCACATCAGGAAGTCCCTGCGAATAGGCCACTGGAGATGCCTTCGTATGGATGCCTTGACATTCGCTTCATGCTTGGAAAAGAACGAGCCAACAGTCTGTAACTCCTGTTTATCTGCGTCGAAAACTTGGATAAAATAATATGAGTGTCCAACTGGTAACTTGACTTCAGGTTCTGTTGAAGCCACATCAGACAACATGTTATTTGTCGACTGCGGGTTCTGAGAAGCTGCGGCGTCATTTTCTGGAGCGGCTGTTCCCAGTGGCGGCGATGATGTCTCCGAGGCTACAACATTCACTTCAATGGGAGTCACAGGTCCGTCGTTTCGAGAATTACCCGATGAACTCGCGACCGCATCTCCATCAGTCATGGTCAATGAAGCCTGGTTAAGATATGTCATCGGGCGCTCGACGACAGTTTCTTCAACCTTGTCCTCAATGGTAGCGGTAGATGGCGGGTCAGGAATAGCAAAGAACTTGGCATCTTCTATGAATGAGATGTTAGTGGGCAAACGAGTGCAAAAGTCTATAAGTATTCATACCCTCTGATATGGTTTCCATCCAGAACCGCGAAACACCTGTCGAAGCATCCAAAGGAATATTCAAGTCCGTGATCAGATCAAATGCGAGAGTGGGTCCACATTGGGCGCGAGTATGTCCAATACGCCACAAGCGAACTCTTTCTGCCCCAATTGATTCATTTCTGGCTGATTTCCAGAGTGCGATTTTTTTGCGAAGGTCTGCAATGCGAGATGTTCGCGGTAACGTCGCATACATGACCCCATTCTCGGCCTTGGCGTGAGACATCAGATCATAAGTGTCAAAAAGGTTACCAAGTTTCTGATAATCTAATAAAGAGTAAACCTCGACTGAGGTGTTCTCACTTGTAGACTTCCCTGGGGACAGCAGATCAGGACCAGGAACCCCTGTTTTATAGTACTGCTTCAAAGACCCCTGGGGTTCCCAAGGGCCTTGCGGCCCGGGCAGTAGATCTGAAATCATATCACCCCGGACGTACATTGCGACGACAGGGACGTCGTGGCCCTTCTTGTGGTCAACTTTCTGGGAGGCATCCAGCCCTAGATGTGGACCAAGCGCGGTTTTTTGGGTCAAACTCTCAACTCGATTATCGCTTCCATCATCGAACGCAAGCCATCTCGTCCCAGGGCCAGCTGGTCGAAGAATACTGAAGAACTTGCCAGAGGTTCGACGGCCACGGTGGACTATGTATCCATAGAGGACGTATTTCGCGCCTTGACTGTCGGCCACCCAGGGCGCCAAATCCAATTCCTCGTCGAGTTCGACTTTGTTAAACATTAACTGCCATCGCTTGCCCTTGTCTAGAGTGTGGCGTCGAAGCTCGATGTGGAGCACTGGTGGGAGTGACCAGCGCCCAGGCTTAGCTCCCAGATACTGTCTCATGGCCTCGCCGGTGGACTGAACTTGATCCGCTTGAATGCAGATGCGAGAGCCGAAATCTTTTGGCAGAGTATGAATCACTTCATCCTTATGCCTGGAGATGTGAGCTGGCTCCGGGCTATCAAACAACTTGGCAAAATCTTTGCTAGCATCGGTGCCGGCTAACTCGAGTTCTAAGGTACGCCGAAGGCGCTCCCAAAATTCAGAAACGTCACTCGAAAACTCATGCAAGTTGCGCAAAGTGGAAGTAATGCAACCGGTATCGACGTACTGAAGAGACTGTTCTCGGCAGCGCAGATTCCATAACAGCTTCTGCATAGTGTCACAGAGGGGCCTTGGTTTAACATCGCAGGTCTTGAGATGTTCCAGAACATCTACGCTTTGGATGATCTTGCAGAAGGGGGCAATATGCAGCCATGATGCTAGTCCAGCTACATCTGCACTATGATTGATCACCGAGTCTCCAAGGGGTCGGTATCCGGTCAGAGCAAGACTATCCCATGTGGGTTCCGAATCACTAGGGTGCCACCACAAGGATTTAGTAGGATCATTAATGACCCGAATATAGGCATCGAATGCCAGGGTGTCATTGTTGAGCAAAGCGCGGTGTTGGCCCCGCCGACGGGTATGGATTTGATCCCATGGACCGTGGAAGTAGGTCCAACCCCAATCCAAGTTGTGTGGGTTGAACTGGTGACACGAGGATTGCATCCATCCAGTTCGAGGCTCCTCGGGATTATAGACAATAACTCCAATCTGCGCAGGTACTCGCCATGAACCGGGAGTTGATTCCGAAGCATGAGCAGCCGAGGCTGCAGCAGGGTACTGGGACTTGAAACTTTCCATCCATGCTGCCGCATCCGAAGTGGCAGATGTTTGAACATGGGCATCGGGTGGGGCGTCATTCAAAGCAGCATCAGCGGTACCCCGACGGACGATGAACTCCGTAGCAGGAATATGCTCATCTGGGGCAGGCATCGTAGAGGAACACTCGAGGTAAATACTCAAGGACCCTACATTGTTTCCACGGGGATAGAACTTGATGCGCCACCAGTAGCCTCCAATGTATGCCGGGGGGGACCGGATGATCTTGGCTCGGTTAGGAGCCTCAGGAGTGCCACGAACGCCCTTGAAGGTCCACGTGAGACGGGCCTTTTCTTGAGGAACGTATTCTGGGTCTTCCAAGTCTCGGAAGAAATTGTTCTCCCAGTATGTGTCTACGAATAAGTTAGATCCTCTCCTCTTCTCTCCTCAGCCGGCACGGGGATGGGAATGGGGCCGAAGACATACGATCACAAGCACTATAATCGGCATCTGCGCCGTCAATCTCTTTCAGTTCCTCCTCATCTGGCAGTGTGGTGTCTTCCTCGAATTCCGCCCAGTAGGCATGTTCTGTCTCTTGAGCTGGGCGTGGCTGGTCGGCAGAGTCGGATATAGGTTGCACAGCATCTTCACCGGGCTGACTAGGCACTCCATCGGTTACGGTCTCAAGGGCAGTGGTTACACCAGGGAGACTAGATATATCGGGAGCGTTGCTTACACTGGACGGAGGGCTCACGGCGTTGTCTTGGGGGCCGATCTCGGATGCAGGCCGGGTGCTGGGCGCAGAATCCCGAGTGGATTCCATGGTGGTTGTCGTTTCAGGAGAAAATCGACGAGAAAAGCGATTAAGCAAATGAAGAGCCGCCTAAACGGTCAGGGACTGGAGTTTTGAGGCCCAAGCCCTGCAAGGCTCGGTTCTAGCGAGTGGTACAATCCCGTCGACGAGGTGTAGGCGGTATATAACGCACGTACGAGTGTCTCGACAGTATATATAGTAGATGTAGAGAGTGAGAGTGGTAAAGGGGGAAAAAAAGAGGGACAGGACAGGAGGCAAAAGCAACGCAAAAAGCGAAGGAAATGGCCGAACAACACGATAAGAAATACAAAGTCGGGGGAGGGGGCAATCTTTCGGGTCTTCTGGGTCTTTTTCTGGGTCTTCTTTTCCCCTGGACCAACGAGGACGATCGGAGCGAAGTCGGGCCTCTCGCTGCTGGTCGCGTGGATGTCTTTGAGATCCCAGTGCTTCCAGGCTCTGGATGCTGCTGAGCCCTCCAGCGTTCAAGCGTTCAAGCCTCCTCTCTCCCTCGTCCAAACTCGCGGTGAGGCCCCTCTTCTTGATCGGCAGAGGATCCGACGATCTCCACCCAGGGCAGCCAACCTTAAATTCCTCCGTGGGCCACTTTTCCCCCTTCGCCCTTTCGGTCTCGCTTTTGCCACTGGCCCTTCGTCGGGACTCGGCTGTGGGTTTGCCACCAGGCACGGCTTTTCCCTGTCCAGGGGTCATCCGGGACATGGTATTACTAATGTACTGGGTTGCATGGCTGATCAGGGGTCCACACCGAAACCAGCTCGGCAATCATTGAGGCAATCATTGAGGAGGAAGGACACTCCGTGTATGGGACTACTGTACGGCAAAGACAGCAACAGAGTGGAGAAGATGGAGGAAGACGCCGGGGGTGGGGGGTGGGGTGACAAGCACCAAATCCATTGGAACAAAATCGCTTATGCATGAAGTGTACACCGTAGGTTGAGTTGAAAGCATGATTGGATACTGAAGATAATTGGCGTCTCGATCTCTGGCGAGAACCAAGAGTCATGTTGGCAGCCGCATGAACGCTGCTCTGCGGACCAGGGCAACTGCTGAGGAAGCCCTTTGACCGGTCGCAAGAATCCCTCGTAGTACTGTAACAGAAGACTTGTCGACAGGAGCGTCATCCGACCGCCTAATTGAACGATCAGATGGATCAAGAGGAGGTTGTCTCAGACCAAGTATCGCGGCTATGATTGGTGGTGCGCCTGGTACTGGATGCTCACAGAACCCTGCATCCCCCTGCGTCACTATGGTTGGCTCTTGGATCAGGTCTCTGTCGGGGGCTGAGACCGTGCGAACGAGGCTGCTACGATAAGAGGAAAGACGACTGTGGCCTCGGCATACACCTTAACAGCTTGGGCATCTGCTTTGATTTTACCCCAGCTCACAGCCTCGTCCGGTCGGGCGCCAGCATCACTGCCGTCGAACTCCTGTGCTGTGTTGATATATACCGCATGCTCAGCCCCGTTACGCATCAGACACGCGTTGGCAATATGATGCTTGACCACTCCTCCACCTAAAATAATCATTCCCGCCCGAGCAGCCCGGACTGCCATTGTGTTGATGCGTCGCACGTCATCCACGATATCTACTCGTAGTCGCTGGGGTGAGGATTTGAAGGTATGGAAGTAGAGCATGTCGCCAAGAGATCCATCGGTCAGTGCGGGACAGAAGACGGGGATGTTGTTTTTGGCAGCCCAGTAAAGCACCGATTCTTCATTGTTGATCTCTCGACCAAGTCGCTCCGTAATGAGGCTCGGCGTCCAATGTAGTTCGTCCTCCTCATTTCCAGTTTCCCGAGCCTTGCGCTTAGCTGCCTCCTGCTCCTCCAGCATACGATCTAAAATAGGGACCACCCAATCCTCAAACGCGCAGTAGTTATTGTTGGGTACCAACAGGTTGCCAATACGATTAAGTCCTTTGGCTCTTAGCCCAGCACCGGGTGTTGCGAAAGCCCCAAGGTATGTTGGCGCAAGACATTTGATCAAATCTTCCTCCACACCGCCGGCAGTGGTAACAATAGCTGATACGTGGTTATGCTTAACAAGGTATCGTAGGGTGTCGCGCAGACCGGATGAGATCAGATTAGACGTGTACCCGAGGAAGATGGTAGTCTTGTCTCCGGTTTCTGGATGTCGAAAGGCACGCTAATAGAATGAAAGTATTTTTTGATTAGCTGATATTGAACAAGCTAGCATTGGAAGGTAAGAATTCGGCATATATACCATCTCATTGATGATGCGGGCAGCTTCGGCAACGGCGCTGCCCTGAAAGCCAGTATAGGTCAAATTATCGACCAATTCAGCAACCGTGATATCGCGCCCTTGAAACTTATCGAAGTCCACCCCGCGCACTTGATGGGTGCCCTCAGGCATAGGCTCAGAGGCTAGGAGGACAGAGTCGGTGGCGGAGGTGGGGGGAGCAGCGGCCGGTTCGCTCATTTTGGAAGATCAATGTTCACGGAAGTGGTGGTAAAAGAGCGTGTGACGTGAGCATGTGGCCTGGACGTGCAAGGATTTATTGAGATCTTAGGAAGAAGTAGTATTCTTCCTCTTGACTTGGTAGCTGACGCGGAGGAAACAGCCCATAAGTTTTGCCAGTTGCGGGGGCCCTTCGCCGCATGAGAAAAAAAATTGGACTCCTGAGGCATTAGTTTACACCTGAGGCAGGAAGAAAAAAAAAGAATTTCTGCCTTAGAAAGATGGCAGACAACGAAAAATGAAGAGAATGAGCCCCACAGATATGATTTGGGTGGAACGAGACAGAATGAGAATGTGGGATTTTGTACTTGGACTAATTTCTGCAAAGATACATGGAAATGGATTTGCAACTTCCGCTGCGATACCCCGTATTAATTAGTACTCCGTGCTCAGTCGGTTCGAAGCCCTCGATGACAAGTGATTGGCGGGTGGGACCTGGTGGTTTCAGCTCCCGCCTGCAGATCGCTCTTTTAATCAGGGGAAGCGTGAGAGGACGCAGTTTCCTCGCCACGTCCAGGTGAAAGATTGCCTGCAGGCACGAGCTTAATAGACCGTAGTCTGCTTCAGTATATCTATAACACTGCAAATATACATCTACAAAACTGTATACAGCCACCATTTCCTCGCTGCCCTGACAAACCCGCACATCTACTCCAGTTCGACAGAGTTGAGACTAGTCCCGATCGAGCCACACGATGTGGCTCGTGCTCGCTGTCACGTGTACAGCCCCGTGGCTCTGGATCGAGAGAGTCTGGATCTCTGGGTTCTCGCATTCCTTCCTCGACTACAACATCTGGGTCATCGCGTAGCATGACCTGGTAATGTCTCGATTTCACCCACCGTCCGGGTTCAACTCCCGCGACCGTTCCCCCCCGCCACGGTTTGGTGACCGCCGCCCTCCCGTTGGACCTCGAGGTTCAGACGATACCAGCCCTCCATTCGGCAGAGAGCCCCCGCGTGGCCCGCGCGCCCTTGTTGATTCCCCCAGGGGTGGCTTCAATGGCCGCGGCCGTGGATATGGCCGTGGCGAGTTTCGAGACCGTGACCGAGACCGTGATCCACGAGACCGGGATCGCGATCGAGAATTTCGTGATTCTCGCGATGGACCCCCATTCCGCCGCGACATGGATCGAGATTGGAATAGAAGAGATCGTGATTTTGAGCCGCGTGATAACCGCATGGGCTTTGGGCGAGGTCGTTCGAGATCTCCCACTCGTGACTTCCGTGATATAAGAGACCCCCCAAATCGCGACCTTGATCCTCGCATGCGACGGAATTCCCGTGATAGTATTTTGTCAGCGTCTTCCGGTGGCCCGGATGGTCCGCCTTCAACAGCTCCTCATCCACGAGGAGGTTCGATGCGTGGCCGCGGCCGCGGTGATTGGGAAGGAGGACGAGGACGAGGACGTCCATCATTTCTTGACGACCGCGACTCATTCAGACGACGAAGCCGGTCTCGTGATACCTGGCGGGATCGTGGTCGGGATCGTTTGCCTCTTGATCGTGACCGTGACCGTGATCGGGATCGCGACATGGATCGTGACCGTCTCATGGATCGAGATCGTCCTCTAGACCGTGACCGAGATCGAGAGCTTTTACGAGATAGAGAACGAGACCGCGATCTCGAGCGGCGTGATCGATTTGATCGACGGGACGATTGGGATACTCGACGCAATGAGCGTGAGGATCGAGACCGTCCGCTTGACCCTTGGAAAAGAGACCGTCCTCCAAGCAGAGCCGATAATCGTGGCGCTGCGGGGCCTCCTTCGGCGCCAGTCTCGTCGACTGGCCCATCAAACATTGGAGCTGATCGCCTGAATGACCAGATAATGATGGACCAGCCTCGAAAAGCCTCAACAATATCAAATGCCACAGGTCCTGAAAGTCGACGGGATAGTGAACGATCAGAGCCTGTTTCTGCACGGGTCGAGCCGACAAAGGATGTAGGAATCAACAGCCAGAACTCGCCGCCTCCATCAGCTCCCCAGGTTCCTGCGTTTGGCTCTGTCGCTCCTCCCATCCCGTTTTTGGCGCAACCGAAGGGAACACAAGAACACCGCGCTTCGAGTGATGTATTTGCTCAAAACGACAGAGTTCACCACGAGAAGCCGTCCAAGCCATCAGTGCAGCCTCCAACTGGGCCAAAAGCGGACCGGATCGAATCGTTACAAGCACCAGACCTTCGCACTAACCCTCCGAGTGGTCCTAGTATTAAGGATGAACCTGTTCCACCTCCTAGAGCGCCTAACCATATATCTGAACGTTCACCTCCAACTGCACCCATTGCCATGACCAAACGGGAGTCCATCTCCGCAAGCAGTGATACACATGGACCTGCTGCAAGGTCAAACTCTTCAAATGCCTCTCCCACCTTCCATCGACCTCCTCCTTCCGCCCCACGCGCCCTTTCACGGGAACCATCCATTTCCCCTCGGATGCAACCCTCGAATGCCCCGATCGGCCCACGTGCATTAACACAACCACGATTAGGGTCATCGCCGCGTGGATCCAACAGAGCTAATAAACCTTGGCCACAATCTGGCTTCAATCGTACCCAGTCCGTATCTGTGATGCCGTCGAAGAGAGATCTGGATGATCCTGAGGAATCGGCTCTATTCAACGACAAACCCACTGAGCGGAAGCAAACAACGCCACCAAGAACTTCAGATGACGCCAAAAAAGCCTCAAACATCTCTCCCGAGCCCCAGCAAATAATCCAAGACGACAAAACACATCAAAACCCCCCCATATCATTATCGACGAACCTTCCAATTCGTACTAGCCCTCCTCCCGTCTCCGAGGCCGTCGAGAAGACTGAGATCATAAAGCAAGACAATGAAGACGATCCCAAAGATGCGCCGCTTATTCTTGGCAATTTTGCATCGAGCGACGAAGAAGATGAGAACGAAGTCTTCTCCCAAGAGTACCTGGAGGAGCGAAAACTTAGCTTTGAAAAAGAAATGGAATTATTGCGATCTGAATTGCCCGTTTCGCCGTTAGAAGATCCGAACATTGTGGCTCTTCTAATAAAGATTCAGCTCCTCGGCAGAATATCTCAGATTGAGATGCATACCCCAGAGCCAGCCCCAATTCCTACAGTTGAGAAGGCTACTACCCCCGAATCGCATAACGACGAGCATGTGGTAAACTTTGCACCGGCAGCAATCGAGGGAAAACCTGAGCCAATTCCACAAGGTGTCATTCCACCTGTCCCTGACTATTCGGGGATTACAATTGACAACCTGCCATTCCTGAACTCAGGCCCGCCGACTCCCATTTCCGAAATGGACGTGTTTCAAGAGAATGTCTCTACACAGGAGAATCTGAAATTTGCCTTTTCCAGTGAGCTTTCGAAGCGACAAAAGGAGATTGCCAACAAGAATGCCACCCTGCGACAAAAATACATGACTTACTACAAACCGTGGCGACTAGCTGTCTGGGAATTAGGTCGAACAAAGGACAAGCCTATGACACCTGGACCAGTATCCCCACCGCCCCCCACCCTTCCTACAACGCCGTTGGTGCTGCCAGAAACCCGAGAAGGCCGCGAAGGGCGTGAAGGACGTCGGTACAAGGGAAACAGCGAACTAGACTTTCTCAATGCATTGAAAGCCTCCGAAATCTCCGCCCAGGAGGAATTGGAGCGGCGCAGAACCAAAATGGCAACTGCTCGCCCCGACTTATCGCGCGAAGCTATTATCCCAGATATGCTTGAGGCACGAGAAGAAAAGGCCCGCGTTTTCAAGGATGTCAACAACACCATATCTTGCGAAGATGCCTTGGACGTTTTTGGGTTCTTCCCACCGCCCAATGACTTCACAAAGGAAGAGCATGAGATCTTCACAGACGCTTTCATGACTTACCCCAAGCGATGGGGCAAGATTGCTGAAGCCTTGCCCAACCGCGATTTCCGGCAATGCATCCTTCATTATTATCTGACAAAAGAGGAAATTAAATATAAAGCTAAACTCAACAAGCGATGGAGCAAGGCTAAAAGGACTCAGCGATCGAAAACCTCTCGACCAAAATCCAATGCCCTCATTGCGGACCTCGGCGTTGTCAAGCCAGATATGGACGGGGAGGATGATCCTGCTCCTGTGACTGACACGGGTCGTCCACGCCGTGCTGCCGCGCCTACTTTTGGCGACGGGACTACCGATACTGAAAACCCAGCCACTTCCCGTCGTGGACAGTCATCCCGTGATGTTGGTGAGCCTGTTGAGAGGACTGTTGCCCGACGTGGCGCTCGAACTGCAGGAACCCGCGGCGGCGCACGACGTGCCAAGACTACGCAACAGGATCCAAGGACCCAAGGCCAGCAGACCTCGCAAGGAAGTACTCCAATGCCGCCAGACCCCAAGACTGAACCAGGCATTGATGTGGCTATCGAGTCTGGAATGCCGTCGGACCGAGAAAAGAGTGAAAAAGACTCTCACACACCACTCCCTCGATCACGGGCTGGTCGTGGTGGAAGGGCAAAAGACGGCGGTGGTCTCCATGGATACATCTTTGAGTCTACCGAGGTTGATCATACTCTCACTCCTAAGCAAACTGAAACTGGCTATGGCTCGCAGCAACCTACTAGTTATTGGTCTGTCCCTGAACAACGAGACTTCCCTCGATTATTAGCACATTTTGGGCGCGACTTCGAAGGCATTTCGAATTTCATGAAGACAAAGACAACTGTAATGGTAAGCCTTTCCCCCCTTGCATTTTATTTTCCCACATTCAATGATCTCGATTCTTACTATTTACACTTAGGTGAAAAATTACTACCAGCGTCGTCTTGACTCCGGTCACAAGGACTTTGAAGAGCATTTGATGCAGGCCGAAGGAAGAAAATCTCGTGGTGAAGCAACTGCTCCTCTTCCGATCCCAAGTGTTGCACCAAAGCGTCGTTATGAGGCGACTCCGTCAACAATTGTTCCTCGACCTATTGCGCCTCATGGCGATTTAATAGCTGAAGCAGACGAGGCTAGATTTGGTTCCAAGAACAAAGGACTGGCCATGTCTCCTCAGCCAATGCCTCTTGCTGGTCGACCCATCATGGAGAATGAACGCAGTTCCAATCGCTATCCGCCCCTTGCACAAGCCTCAACTACCGCGCCTGGAGGGACCCCTCTGGGCGACGATGCTTCTCGAGGAATGCGACCATCTGCGCAGTCTCATCGGAGGCCGGGCCCTCCTCTAGGGTTCTTCACAGATGAGCGCCGGGAAAGTTCTATGCTAGCCCATACCACAGCACGCAGTCAAGATCTACCAATTTCTTCACGACATACTCCCGGTGGCTCTTTGGCACCTGAATTGACGCGGATGGATTCGTTCATGTCTGCCCAGCAACCGCCATCTCTTTTACCTCCATCTCATTCCCGCCATCCCAGCCTGGCTCAGAATCCTGGCTCACCAACACAATTGTCGAGGTCTGAAGCTGATATACCTTCCTCCGTTCACCGGGATCCATTCGGCCAAAGAGGATCTTACTATTCGATCCCTGGTCAGCCTACTGGACATTCTCAATCGCCCCGCCCTGTTCTTTCCCCAGTCAAAGATTCGGGTTCTCGTGCTAGTGCCACCCCTGCACCTGAATCAGCACCTCGACAAGTGCCTGCCAAGCGCTCGAACATCATGAGTATTTTAAATGACGAGCCCGAGGAACCTCAGCCGCCCCGCAAACGGTTTGCTAGCGAAGCCCCCACTGCACTCGCATCCGGGCCAATACCCGCGTCGCGGTCTGTTTATCAACCTGGGGCTTCAAGTCGAGTGGATGAGTCTCCCATTCCTGGCGCCGGTGAAACTTCAGCTTATGGGCCCTCGAGTCAGTACTCAACCCCGTCTCGTCCTTATGCAGAATACGCTGGCAATTTTGGCCCCACTCGTGGAACAGGCCCCCCTAGCAACAATGACTGGATGGCTCGATTTGACCCTAGGGCTCAGCAGACGGCTCCTCAGCCGCAATCTCAAGCACCGCAACCATCGCAACAAGGCAGTCGCTCAGCTGTATCTGTGGGCCCCCAGAGTTCATATCCGCATTACGCTTCCACGGTTTCTCAGTCCGGTCACTTGAACAATCTTCCTGTCCCTTCAACTGCACCTACTCCGCCACCAGCATCCCAGAGGCCATACTCAACTGTCTTCTCACAGCCAGCCTCTGCCCAAGCACCCGTGTCCTCGAGCTCCCGTGATCTTCTAGCTCAATCTTCAGCGTATCGGCCTGTCTCCCCTCCTTCTCGGGCCGCGAGTGTTGCGTTTGGCTCACGCCAGGAACCGCCCACGCCAGCTCAATCATCGGCAAGTTTGTATGGTATGCACACCCGCCAGCCCAGTGGCCAGTCGTTCTCTCCCGCCACACCATCTACCCCTGCGCCGGCGCAGCACAGTCAAAGTTATCAGCAACATGTGCAGACTTTGGTCAACGGCTCCCATAATTCACATAGGTCGACATCCGTCAGTTTGAGCAACACCCATCCATCATATGGGCATAGCACTCCACCACCCCAAAATGGACGGTCAATGCCATCTTTACCAAGCATCCCCCGTTCATACACCCCTCCGTCTGCAATGCACCATTCAGCGGCCAGTGGTAGTGTGGGATATGTTCCACCTCCTTCAGCACCCCCAGGAGTGATGTCAACACCTCTTCACCAACGTCCTCCTGGTTCAGGCTCTCTTGCTGATCCTGCTTCGACTCCGGGCCATCACCGTGTATACAGCCAAGGCTCAACGCAAAGCGGATTGCCAGGGTCTTTGCACCCGTCATCGCAACCCCCTCGCTAATCTGCAATGCTGGGCGGTGTCCCAAAAGAGATTTTCATATGTGTCAATTACGTGTACAATAGATGAATGAATTAATGTATGCTATGTTCTTGGATTTCATCCGTCATTCCCCTCCTCTTGGCCTCCAAGGTTACTCAAGAGGGTGTCCAACTTTAGTTCGTGTCATGGCCATTGAAAATAGCATTCCGACTGATATAAATATCAATACATACCAAGTCATGTATTTGAACATACTCAGGAATGGAAATGGGAAAGTTCGTTCGAATACAAATGAAAAGAAATGTAATCCGTAGGGTCAGTTGTCAAATTATGACAGTCACGGGGTATCTAATGTGAATATTATAACTAGGCTAGAAGCAGTCCTTCATAACACTTGACAGTTCTCCACCGTAATCGAACATAAAATCTCCATTTGGCAGCTGTTGCCATGGTGCATCTCCAAGCACCGGGCCGGGCCCAACCCCCATGATTTGATCTTCTATATTTCCCACGGCTTCGAACCATTCCATAAGCTCATGCGTCATTTGTGCCCCGTCCAACGGGGTCTGGCTATTTATGCTCGAGCTTGGCGCAGCGAGAGGCGACTGTTCTGCATTTGGTGGCCGTGGCGCGTGTACCTCGGCGGTTGTGCCGTTGCTCTCGAGACCCATTTTCTGCGTTCCGAGACCTACCTGAGGTCCCAGCTTGCGCAGGCTTCGAATTGACTTCCATAGTCTTTGTGAGATATACGACTTGGTAGAGAACCCCTTCACTAGCTCCAGCGCCCAATAAAATTCCTCTTTGCAAGAAGCGCTGAATTGGGAGGGTGCTTGCGACACTGCAAGAAACAAAACCGCCAGCCCGGAAACAAGGAACCAATTGAAGGCAATTTGCTGAAGTTTGTAGATATCCGAAGTTTCGTTGAGACGAGCGATGAATCGTATCGTATCTTTCGCGATACCAACAACTGTTTCTGATTCACCGGGGTATCGCATGATATGGCCGGCTGTGTGCAACACAGGACGATGGATGAGCATTCGCAGTTGATTTGCACGTAGGTAAAGCATGGCCCGAAGTCTCCTTATGCTACGAGGACCTTCGGTTGCAGCATCGGACTCCGGAGTACTTGGGTGGTCCAGGCGCAGGGAGTCTGGAATATTTTGAGACCAGCGCAATACCTGCCAATCCAGATAATTCATCTCATCTTTCTTGAGTTCATTGGTGTTATTGAACGCGGATATAAATTTCCAGACCTTGGCAGCAATGCGACTGTAGCGTATCATGACCCGGAGGTAAGGTACGTCTTCATCGGGTTCTGGAAGCCACGGGTCGATATCCGTGTCCTCTAAGGCAAATGGCATGCCTGTTCCAAAACTCCAGCGCATGTCGAGAACGTAGATCGACCAGAATAGTCGCAGTACTCGTTCTCTGCCTGCTGCAATGATTGCAGGCTGATTCAACGTCTCTCGGCGGTGGAGGCCTTTCTCCAGACACATACGTTCCACGATCCCAATGGTCCGCCATGCCAGAGTTTCTTCATCCATCTGGAAGTAGAACATCGACTTTTGCACACAAGTCAGTATCGAAATATTTGACTGGGTGGGGGGTTTCTTCTCATTATAACATACCACCATGGTTAAAAATAGTATGCTTTTTATTTCAGGGCGACCCCATACGTAATCATCCTGAACTTCTCGGACACTATCAAATAGCGCAATGGCTTTGTCGCTCCGGCCACTGGCTTCTGCTGTCAAGGCACATGCAAAAACCAGACGAAGAATGAATATGTCCTCCTTCTCCAGAGAGTTGCGCCCAGGTGACTGTGTCTGAAGGCCCATGGGATGGTTCATCAGGTCGTAAAGGAGATGAACCTGCTCTTGAAGTTCTGTGAGTTCGAGGACAGGGTACATAATGCCCATCTCGAAATGATACACCTGGCAAAGTCGCAGTGCTTCATCTTTTGGCAATGCCCAGAGGGGATCTACTGCCGAGCGGGCTTCATGGTCCTGATTCTGTGTCTGTACAGTTGGCGAGGACAACGGGGACGGTTCTTGGGTCAAGTCGCCATCACCTATGTCATGATCAACGATACCGCGTTGCTCCAAACTGGACTTTGCTAAGCCAAAGCTAAAGGCTGAAGTGGTTGGGCCTCGAAAAGTGGCACTCTCGGAAGTCGAGACCTGGCGTAAGGACCGCTGTTTTGGCGGAATTCCATACGAGCCTACTGCAGGACCTACCAAGCTGACTCGGCGTTCAGTGGACGAGGTGTCATTTTGCATGGACCGGATCACCGCTGTTAAGGACATGATCTGGCCCTGCATGGAACTCATCTGATCGAACAGTTGCTCAAAATTCCTGCATTTGCAATCGATCAGTTATTCTATCCGTAGCAGTGTCCATGGGAATTTCATTACTCTTGGTCGGTAGTGGTTGCATCGGATCTGGCATTTTCCACGTAGACGCATTCGATCCGCTGTCTACCACAGCGATGGCAAGGGGTCTCACCGTTGCATTTGATCTTGCGGCGCTTGCACTCATTGCTTATTTCCGACAGGGATTATGGTTAGCGTGTAGCTGCATCCGCATTGACACCGACTCACCAAGCCCGTGCAATGTATTTGCGGCGTTTCTTCCGCGGACGGGTGTCTCGCGAATCGACTGGCATTTCCCAAGGAAGCTCTGACGAGGGGGTATTCTCCATGGCTGGGGGTGTTGGGGAGGTGGAGAGTTGGAGGATTGAGCTGGAGGCGGGGAGAGCGGAAGGTCAGTTCCGCGGCCACCGTCACTTTCACTTTCACTTTCCACAATCAAGAGCCAACGCGGGACAAATACGGGGAAATACGGGGGAATCAAATCTGGGGAGGCCAATCAGAGGCGCGGTTTTGGCTATGGCACTCTCGTGATCTACGGAGACTCAGATCTATGCTACTCTCTCTAATGGCTCCAATGCTGCGGTTGATCTCCTCTGGGTCCCAGGGCTCCAGCTCTGCAATCCCTCGCCGGCGTTTCCAGTTTCGCTCCGTGTTGGTAACATACTGATCGCTCCAAAGACGCCCGTAGAATGCGCGGGCTTCGTTCCTGGGGCGCACGCGAAGGATATCATAGGTGCTGGCTCGGGTCAGCGCAGCATCGCGCTCCTGGCTCGTTTCGCCGACAACTTGAACCTGGACTCCTTGTGCCCGAACTTCAATCCCTCTCATGCGGTCCTCATTGTGGGTCATGAAGACGCGGATGCGCTCCGGGGTGACGAGTGTAAGCAGGTAGTCAAGTGCGTCTGCGTCTACACCGCAAGCCAGAGGGCCCAACACGAAATGATCGCCATGAACGATTGCCGCCTGGATGTGGGGAACGTAGTGAGAGTAGAAATAGCTGTAGTCTGTGTCTGTCGGGCCGGATATAAAGGCAACGAGTGTCATTGGTGGGAAGGAAAGCAGAGAAGAAGAGAGAAGAGAGGATGGCGGAGTATGAAGGGAGAGCGATAAGATAAGCGTGAAACCGGCTGCAGTTCTGCTCTTCTCAGCTCAACTCAACTCAACTCAGCTCCTTCAAGCTGAGACCGGCAGCTGCAGAGTCGCTGTGGAATCCCTCTGTGCAGCTTGTTGATTTCCCAGCATGTCCTCCCAGCCCTTCCCTCCGACGTCGTTGCCCACCTCGCCGACGCTGCAGCCACGGCGGCCCAGCCTGGATCCGGAGCGTGAGATCCTGTCCACGCACGGTCGCTTTCTCAACTTCCTCCCCAGTCGAGCTTCGACCTCTGCATTGCAGGACCTGCATGAACATCCTGCACCTCCCACGTTTCTGCGCCGAGGGTCCGTCCTGATTGGGCACAAAAACGCACGCTACGAATGGTGAGCTTGGCCTTCCAGACATGCCGAAGCACTCTCTGATCAGATAAACCATCCTAGGCAACGCTACTATATGCCGCCAGAGTCCCTGAAGCAATTCCGGAAGCCAATGTGAGTCTGGCTTACTCCGTTCCTGCTTCGGTCAATTGGCTTGTGTCTGATCGGTCGGCCTAGACGAAAATACTATGAACGCAACAATTGGCTCATCTCTCAATATCTCTATATCGATCGCCTTTTGGACTCCTCTCTCCCCCATAACCTCATTGAAGACTATAGTCAATCTCACCATGGGGGCCTAGCCACCGATGATAATTATACACCCCTAGGAGACGCCGAAACTCCCGCAATCGGTCAAGCACAAAAGGCTGTCAGGGTCAAGCGCACCCCTCATAATCTTTACCGGATCCCCGATGAGACGGCGCCTCTATTATCACCTCGTGAAGAAGAGGACCCATCTACCTATCATTCGCTTCCCGATCTTGAGCCGCACGGCAACATGTCACCCGAGAAAGAAGAACGCATGATCAACCTGGCCATACAAATCAATTTTGTAGCCAATGTAGTGCTGTTAGCCTCCAAGATCTCTATAATGGCCCTAACTAGCTCGATGTCCGTGCTGGCAGGTCTAGTGGATGGTGTGTTAGATTTTCTGAGCACTCTCATCGTCTGGATCACAACAACGATGATCCGTCGACAGGATCGCAACCGATATCCAATTAGCCGACGCCGCCTGGAACCAGTCAGTGTTCTAGTCTTCTCGATCATTATGGTCACCTCATTCTTTCAAGTGGGACTCTCTTCTTTCAACCGCCTTGCAAGCGAAGACCATACCATAGTTGAACTATCAATGCCTTCCATTGGATTGATGGTAGGAACTGTGATTATTAAACTGCTCTGTTGGATATGGTGTCGTCTCATCCCCAGTCCAAGCGTGCAAGCACTTGCTCAGGACGCCATGACAGATGTCGTTTTTAATACATTTAGTATTATATTCCCGCTGAGTAAGTACCAAATGAGCCAGCCCTGGAGCCCAACCAGGACAAGTACGCCCTAGCTAATACGTCTGTCAATAGTTGGAGCATTCGGTCACCTCTGGTACCTCGACCCTCTTGGCGGCCTGGTCCTTTCATGCTACATTGTATGGAACTGGGGACAGACTGCAAGCGATTATATCCGGCGTCTAACCGGAGCAGCTGCTTCAGCAACGGATCACAATATCCTATTGTACATGACTATGCGTTTCTCACGAGTTGTTAGAAAGATCCAAGACTTGAAGGCGTACTATGCGGGCGACAAACTCAATGTGGAGGTGGACCTCGTGGTAAATGAAGGAACTAGCCTCTGTGATGCACATGATGTTGGGGAATCGCTCCAATATATACTCGAAAGTGTGCCAACAGTTGATCGTGCATGGGTGCATCTCGACTACTCGGAGTTCAATATACCCAGCCACCTTAACCAGCTAGATCGATGAGAGTATAGATGGACACAAGTTTTGCTTTGCATATTGTTGGGAATCTGCTTGAGATTAGGCCAGGCCACCTCGCTGCCTCCTTCTATCCTTCTTCCATATTCATCTCTACAGATAAGCTTCATTGATTGATACTCATTTGTTGCTTCTAGAATCCCATCCCCCAAGACTCATGGTTCGTCCATCCAATCGCGATCCTGTCCAAGTGAGCCCGGGTCAGATGACGTAGTGCATATCTATATAAACATCACCACCTAGACACCTGGACAACCTCGACAATACTTGACTTGGAGCCCCTTCGGCTTGCTCGTCCGATTCAAAAAAAATCTACCTCCAATTCCACCCTTAAGAGTTTTTCTTTTTTCTTTTTGTTCATCTGCCAAACCTGCAGACCATATTACGAGCCCAATTAATCCCGCTTAGACGCGCCCGTCTACGTCTTCGCTCAACCCCCAAATTCAACAACCAGACACCATGGGTCTCTGCTTATCTATGTCTCCGCGCCAGAGATACCCTATGGGTATGGGCATGGGTATGGGCCCACGCCCTCGACCTTTCTATGGAGGAGGAGTGGGCGCCTATGGCGCCTATGGCATGGGTCCACGCCCATATTACGGAAGTGGCCTTGGGGGCTTTGGAGGAACCGGAGGTTTCGGACCTCCTCATCGGCATTATGGCGGAGGAGGCTTTGGAGGTATGGGTGGCTTCGAGCCGCCTCGGTATGGTGGGATGGGCATGGGTGGTGGATTTGGGCCACCGCGTTACGGTGGTGGATGTGGACCTGGAAGACGGCGCTGGTAGCTACTCTGTGGCAATCATGCTTTTAATCATCTTTTTTTTTTCGTATCCAACTCAATTACTGTGGCCACAAGTGATCGCAGTCTCCTATATCATTTCACTATCATTTGAGAATACTTTCGTCCCGTTATACCACGTTTGGCAAACTCGAGCTTCCAGTAGCTTCTCGGCATTCCACTGCATATCTAATATGACAAGGTTTGCTTGCAAACCAGGCTGCAGTCGCCCAGTCCAAGTCTCAGCAAAACTTGCAAACGCAGCCCCCGATGTGGCGGCTGATACGGCCGAGGCCAGAGGCAGCGCAAATTCGGGATTGACGGTCTTCAACATCGTAGGCTGTAGAGCAGACCGGCGAGTAGTTGCATTATATAGATTTGGAACTGCGAAGTGCCGTGCTGTAGGAGCATCGGTTCCGAAAGCAATTGGGGCGCCGTTATCTGCAAAATCTCGGTAGGCAAATGCACGCTTACAGCGCTCATCGCCAATCAGCTGGGGCCATGCTTCGAATGTTGCAGGATCAGAATGGACGGGCTGTACAGATGCAATGATTCCTAGCTCCCCTAGCTTGCGAGCATCTTCGTGTGTAGTAACCTCAAGATGTTCTATGCGAGGTCGATGGTCTCGAATGTTATGAAGTTCGGACAGACAATCGATAGCTTCTTGGACAGTTCTGTCCCCGATAGCATGCAATGCGCATTGGATTCCAGCATCTGTAGCCCGCTTTATTGCCGCAGCGAGGGATGCTTTGGGCCAAATGGGATCAACCAGGTCTACAACTCCACCATACGGTTGAAGAAGGGCCGCAGTGCATCCGTCAACGGTGCCATCCAGAATCAACTTGATTCCTAGTATCCGAACACGGCGCGAGCAGTCAGAGTTGGATTCCTTATGGAGAGCAATAGCCCGATCAATATGACGGTCGATCTCAGAACGATCATGAGAAAAGGGGATTAACCAATACCCAGCGATATGGAACGGGGGCTCCCCATGCTTCGTCAGATAAACATTGAGTGCCTCCCAGTTATTTTCATCCAGGGCCATGTCGACCAAACCAGTATATCCTGCTTGTCTATGGGCATTGAATGCAGCCTCCAGGGCTGCCAATTTCTTTTCCATAGATGCAGCCTTGTCGAGAAACGGCCACACAATATTGAATTGAGCGGCTTCGTCGAGCAAGCCAGATGGACGGCCCAGCGAATCCCTATGTATTTTGCCTCCTGGGGGATCTGATCTTGAGTCAAGATCCAGTTCTGTTAGAGCAGATGTGTTGCACCAGGTCGAATGAAGATCCAAGGCTTCGACGTAGATTGGCCTGGGGTCAAGGTCATCGAGCACGGTAGCAAGCGCTTGGCCTTCAGTAGCCGATTGAATCCATCCTCTGCATAAAAGCCGGGACTCGTGCGGATTATCCTTCGCGTATTTGGTGATTTCGCGGCGTATCTCGTCCAGCGAGCTGCACTCCAGGAGGTCGAGCTTTTGTAATGCCAGACCAAACTGTAAGATGTGAACGTGTCCATCAATAAAGCCGGGAAGAACGACTTTGTGCGCGAGATCTATGTAGGATCCTGCAGCCCTGGCTTTCTTCACGCGCTTGTCGTCGTTGTCTAGCCCCCCCACGTATACAATCTTATCCCCCGCAATTATCAGTGTGGAAACAAATACATCCTGCGAGATGTCTGGACAGAAGATGCGTCCGTTAGTGAAGACTGTACATGAGCTTTCCATACCGCTACAATTGCCCAGTACTCAATTACAAGGTGTTGATCAAGAATCCCGGGACAGTTGTTGGTGCTGGACTTCAACACTTTGTGTGGCAAATGCCGACCGACTATTCCTCGGCTCCTAAAAAGAGGAGAGAAAGGCAAGAAAGTACCTGGGAAACAATTTTGGGGAAAAAAAGAAAGAAAAAAGAGAGAGAGAAATCTTTTACGAGCTGGAGTTTTATTAAATGGTAATTTCGTGAGACTTGGACTTGTTGAATACTCGTGGTATTGTTTCGTCCTGGTCGTTAGTATGGTGCTCCGGGATATCCATGGATATGCTCCTTTGTACTCCGTAGTCGCAGATAAATTGCATCGCTGGCAAGCAATTGATTGGCCACGTCTACTGTTGAGGTAGACTCAAGCTACTACTAAACAGCCAAGAATCAGAATTGATGGTGCTGGTGCAGGCTATGCTGGACGATCTTCCCAAAGGCAGCAGTATGGCAGCTTTGTATAGTCTACAACCTTTCCCAGGTTGTTATTTCAGCGATATTGCCAGGTCCTGAATTTCCTTGTAAATCGGCGCGTAAACAGCTGGAATCGATTGCTAATCATCTCTGCGATCACGCCTGATCTTTATAATTTGTCAGCCTTGCGGGTTTTTCTCCGACCCCCGCGGCCTCCGATTCAGGAGATGAGATCTATAAAAGGCCCATACATGGGTGGTCAGGGCATCCTTCAGCAATATCACTCCGAATGGGCTCAACATTCCAATCACCTCGAGTGCCCAGAGCGCAGGGTATTCCCTACTTCACCCCTGCTAACAATGCGGGCGCGGCCCTGAACCCCGACGATCCAAAGACTCCTACATTGTTCCGGCCTCTGAAAATCCGAGATGTGATCTTGAAGAACCGGATCATTGTCGCGCCTATGTGCATGTATTCGGCAGAGTCAGATCCATCGTCTGAACTACAGGGAGCACTATCTGATTTCCATTTAGCACACCTCGGTCATTTCGCGATCAAGGGCGCGGGGCTGGTGATTATCGAAGCCACCGCAGTGCAGCCAAATGGGCGTATTTCTCCCCATGACTCCGGTCTGTGGAAAGAGGGCCATCACTCGGAACAATTCAAAGGAATCCAACGAATTGCCAATTTTGCTCATAGTCAGGGTGCCAAGATTGGTATTCAGCTGGCTCACAGTGGACGCAAGGCCAGTACTACAGCACCGTGGCCTTCTGCAGAAGGCCCAAAGACCAGTGTCAAAGCAGACGAAAGCATCTTCGGCTGGCCATCAAACGTTGTTGGACCATCGGGGGGGGAGGAATTTATATGGGCGCCAGGTGATAAATTCTGGCCTCCGCGAGAGCTGAGCACGGAAGAAGTCGAGGAGATCGTCCGCGCATTTGCTAGAAGCGCTGCATTGGCTATCGAGGCTGGGATCGACGTAATTGAGATCCATGCTGCTCACGGCTATCTCCTACACGAATTCGTCAGCCCCGTGACCAATCACCGCACTGACAAGTATGGTGGAAGCTTTGAGAACCGCATCCGAATCGTGCAGGAAGTCGCTTCTGCCATTAGGGAGGTTATTCCCGCGGGTACTCCTTTGTTTCTCCGCATTAGTGCGACGGAATGGCTGGAAGAGGAGCCTATAGCGGCGAAGACAGGCTCTTGGGACCTGACATCATCTCGCAAGCTGGCCAAGTTGCTGCCCGAACTTGGAGTGGATCTACTGGATGTGAGCTCTGGTGGTAATCACCAGAATCAAAAAGTTGAGCCCCATACAAATTATCAGATCGACCTGGCCGACGAGCTCCGGAAGGAGATTCGTGCCGCGGGCCAAAATACACTGGTTGGTGCTGTAGGGCTGATCACCAAGGCCGACTCTGCCCGTGACATTATCCAAGGGGCAGATGAAGCTTCCGCAGCCGAGGCGATGATTTCTGGGAATAATCCCAAGGCCGATGTGGTCCTGATGGCGAGGCAGTTTTTACGTGAACCTGAATGGGTCTTGAAGGCCGCGAAAGAACTCAGTGTTCCAATTACTGGTCCTCGTCAGTTCGGAAGAGGGAAAATTTAAGATCTTCAAGAGATCATCACATAAGACCTTGCTTTTTTTTTTTACATGGTTATTTGTACATATTAAATCAGCTCGCAATATTGCAACCTGTGTGTGAGTTTCGATCACAAACCATTAGCTTAGCCCTGTTGCACTCTACGTGAACACCGCCATGGTAAAACTAGGGCAGGGATAATCTCCCGCTTAGCACTAACAAGCGTCTGTCTCAGAGCTCTCTGTACCCAAGCATAGTTACCGGGGTATTTCAATAGGCCGGTCCCCTTTTCTGTAGTCATGTATAATTACCAAGTCTCTGAATATGGTCGTAGGTCAATCTCGTGGGTGAATGTCGTCCTGGGCTGGGTGTGCAGGAACCAGTACGACTCGGCAATCTGGCATTCGTCAGGATCCAGAGTCCATATCCAGAAAAAGACACACCTACCCAGTTTGGATCGATCTTTGCGTCCGGCTTATCGTCATTAATGCCCTTGGTCTTCTCCGTGTCGATGATACCATCGATGATGGCATGAGAGACATGGACTCCCTTCGGTCCAAATTCGCGGGCCAATGACTGTGACATGGCGCGAATGCCAAACTTGGACATTGCAAATGAAGACAACCCAGAGCCTCCCTTCAGAGAAGCAGTGGCTCCTAATTCGATCTCTCAGCAAATCTTTTGGACAAACCCAACGTTTAATAGCTCATACCAGTGAAAATCAAAGTGGGAGGGTGCTGGTCCTTGGCTCCATCCAGCATCAAGGGCAGCGTGGCTTGCGCAAAGTTGAAGCTGCCCTGCGCGCTGGGCTCAAGACTGCGAATAAACTCCTCCGACGTCGTTTCGAGGAATGGCTTGCGAGTGAACTTGCTGGCGACATTGTATATGGCAGCAGAAATTTTGGCGTCCTGTCCAAAGCGATTCTTGATCTGTTCGATCACAGTCTCCATACTTGCCGGGATGGTGACATCCGTAGGGATGCTAAGCGCAGAGCCACCTTGATCTGTGATGTCGCGAGAGATAGGATCCAGAGAGGCTTGAGATCGCGCGAGAAGAACGACTGGATAGGCCTGGGCAAACCGTCTAGCAATTGCGGTCCCAGTTCCGGGGCCTACGCCCGCGACGATGGCGACCGAGATGGGCATAATGAACAGCTTGCTTGGGTTCCCCAGCAGGAATGGGGGTGCTTTATATGTCCTCAACCTCCCAATGAGGTCATCATGGGAACTGCAGCTCCCAAAGCGTCTTTAAGGTTGATTCGAAAATTCGACTGATTTTCAAGGTCTGCCCCACCACATCGTCATGACCAGTTAACGCCGACCCGCAAAGCTGTACAGATGCTTTGTTCGTGAATTATGGATATCTATGTGAACTGCCCCAGCTTCAATATAGGAAGTACATGGGGGCTGTCCGAATCCACTGCTCCACACGATTTCTTCAGATCCGATCCGGTCGTTCCAGAATCTTGGCGATCTTCGGCTTTGTACATGTCCAGGGGCACCTTTCATCCAATGCTGCTTGCATAGGTCCCTGTCGAGATAAGGCCAAAATTCAAAATACGAGCTGAAACACAACCTTCCCAACCTCGTCCAGTCATGGCCGGCGCTTCAATCAACGTGCCACGCCAAGCAGCCGCCAAGGCGCCAAGGGGCAGCGATGTTGCACTGCAGATACAGGACTATGCCGCGATAGTATAGAGTCTTCTTCTGCGATGCGGTTATTTAAGGGACCCTATATGTGTTTTCGAATTGATTACCGCGTTTTCTATTCCTTCTGTTTCTCTACATCATGGTACATACGTGGTTGGCAACAGCTTGCATCGGCCTCCTGGCCCTGCAGCCCGTGATCGCAGCGCCTACACCCCCAAACATCCCCAGTGCCTCGACGGCCAAAAGTGAACTGGCTTCTTTGACCGTGGCCGATCAAGGCTCTTCTAGTGGCTACTCGCGCGATAAGTTCCCTCATTGGGATTCGCAGGGGAAGTAAGTCGGCTCCATGCTCTCCCAACTTGTCCGTCAGAGTATCGAGTTAACGTAACAACCTGCAAGTGGCTGCGACACACGCGACGTTGTATTGAAGCGTGATGGAACTGGTACAGAGGAGGGTGATGACTGCGACATCACAGGTACATGGGTTTCGCTCTATGACGGCGCCAAATGGACATCTGCTAGTGACCTTCAAATTGATCACATGGTCCCTCTCTCCAATGCCTGGAAGGTATGTTGAGTTGCCTTTGGAGTCTGAAGGTCCACTTGTCTCCAGCTAACGCGTTGAGGCGATCAGTCCGGTGCATCCAGTTGGACTACCGACCAGCGTGAGGCGTTCGCCAACGACTTAGACAACCCCCAACTGCTGGCTGTGACCAGCAGAGTCAACGAATCCAAGGGGGACAGTGGTCCAGATGAGTGGAAACCGCCTCTGGGTAAGTGTTTATGTATCTTGACGACTCCTAAAGTGGAAGCTGATCAATGATGTAGAGTCCTTCTACTGCGAATATGCAGAAATGTGGGTCAAGATAAAATCGACTTACGACCTCACTGTCACGGCAGACGAGAAGTCCGCTCTATCGGACATGCTGGACAGCTGTTAAGTTATGTGTATCTGAGCCTCGCAAGGAGGCTTCATACCCATCAGTTCCCAATCAATTAACATAGCCTTCGCCATGTGCCATGTCCTAATGTGGCCAGCCGCAATCTATAGGAGAGTCGATTTTGTTAATTGAGACCTGCTAGCCGCTTTGCAATCTATAGAACCAATCATCTGACATCTTTGTAACCGTCCAAAAGGGACTGCAACCCTAGACATCGCCACGAGGGGTGACCCGGTGCTGCACTATAATTTGTACTCCAGATGTCCTCTAACCGTTTCAAGACCCATTTGGCTTGTCCACCAGAGCGTTTCGTATCAAGGATTAAGACGGAATCCCGGATTTTTCGGGCTTCATATGTCGAGGTCGCCACCGAGCCCAAAATCGCTAGAGGCCAAAGCAAGAAGCTGGTGAAATGCTTATCAGGGTCGACATTAGGAATTAATTCAATAGCTTCCCGAAGGCAAACCGCAACTTCCTTGTCCGTCTGATGAGGTGATGACCCAGGATGACTTTTCAAGAGTAGAATCTGAAGAGCATAGAAATATAGCAGCTGGGATGGACTGAGATCTGAACAAATATGAGGCGCAAGCCTTGATAATTGTTGCTCCAGTCGTTTCCAAATCTTCATTTCACTTTCAGCTAATGGCCTCGATATGCGCGCGACTTTGGTAGCGTCGGCTATGATGAGAAAGAATTCGTATGAGGTATGAAGGATCGGTTGGCTGGCCAATTCTAGGTTGCGGTCTCCCACGGGACAATGGAGCGGTTCTGAGAAGTAACAGGATAGTCTGTGACGCTCTTGATGGTCGGACAAGACATCAAGCGAGGGGTCAAAAAGCATCATTACGGAAGCGTGGTAAACGAAGGATTCAACACATATTCGATCGAATACAGCCGTAGCTTGCGGGCAACTCGGCCATCGAGGAGGTCTTTTAGCGAGGAGAGCCCCCGATACTGTTATGTGCGGTGAAACATTCAGTGTAGCATCTACTCGACAGCTCTATTCTGTAATCAGCTCTCAAGTCACAATGATCTAGCATTGGACATGGTGTGACTCAGGGAGATCTCCTTGTGCCGGGGGTGGGTCTCATACCTCAAAAACAGCAAGAGTGACGACGGTCGCTAATAAGCCGTCATCGTATATAACCTCTGATCTATTACCGATATCATTTTGTAGGGATTGGATTGTTTGGATGTAACTTTCGACTGCGTGGCTGACGGACCAACGAGAAGGCGGGGAAATCTGCATCCCAGCGATCGAAATCAAAGCTCCCATCAATGGCGGGTATTCGAGGGCCAATCTCAACATGTATGTTTGATCTGCATATCGGGCTAGTGAATTCTGCCGTATGAGGCGTGGCAGGATCGCAGAACAGAAATATAGATAGAGGTAGCGGTGCTGATCTCTTTGGAACGGAGAGGGCATGGTAATTGGCGCCGGTAGCTGCAGGACTGAAAGTCCAGGAGTGAAATGGCATTCTTGAGGAAGACCAGTATCTCTGTTGAAGCGATGGTATCTCCTTGTGCGCCTGTCTGTGTCTACTCCTGATGGCCAACTACATGCGAGTCCCATCCTAATGCAGCTGCCACACTGCGGAGTCACCTCATCGCATTTCTTTCTTCTCCCTCTGCCTAAACGTGGCATTAGTAGACACAGCAAACGTAGCAAATCAGCACCCACATTGCATGCATCCAGTCCTCGTCCTTAGCCTTGCTGTGGATATCCTGGCCATAGTGTGACGGGGGAGAAGATGCGGGGAACTCGGGTTGTGTTGCGCCGCTTTTGCTTTTATCGCCTTTATCGGCGGAAGTAGTTGCTTTCTGATGAATGAATAGAGATAATAAGTGGTCTGCAGCGAGCTATTGTCGTGGGTATTGTTTTTAAAATTATATAACTATGGATGGTAATTAGATCGTTGTCTATTCTTACGCAGTAGTTGCTCCTTGACTGGTCAAATGAGCAGTAATCATATCTAAATAAGACCGCGCCCGTGGGGTAGTAGATTCAATGCCTTCTATCTTTGCCCCGTCGTCCCATAGTCGAAGAGAGACCATCTCATCGCGTAGGGGGTCTTGCCCGAAATCTCGTAGCTCGGTGCCCTGGAAAGGCCCTCCTTGGAAAGCTAGGGACTTTTGCGACGCAGTTGATAAAGAGTTGTAGTATGTACGGTTAACTGCAGTCAGATATCTACCCAGGAGATCAGTACAGAAATTAACTTGGCCATGGTTTCTTTATGTTTCCTACCGCTTTGCAGCAACGTGGCTGTTGACCAAGCGACATACAGCGTCACTGAAACCAAGCGACTTCAAATAAGCAGCGCCGATCGCCTCGTGGCCCATTCGGCCGACATTTTCGTCACTGCCACCGCGTAAATTCATTCGAACCTCTTGCGTCGAGTCCAAGGGAATGATTTGGCCTATGTCGTGCAACAAAGCAGCGATAGTCAACTCATCCCGGGCGCCTGAGGAAAGAGTTAGTGCCAACATCTAAAGAGTATAGATCTCGAGGCCAGAATTCACCAGAGAGCTGCGCTTGATGAGCGGCTTGAAGGCAATGTTCCAGTTGGCTAATGGATTCGCCAATGTAGTCTCCTTGACCATAGCGCTCCAGGTCGCTGACCAGAGTCTCGGCGCGTGTGGATGGTGGCTGGTTGCTCATGTTGCTCTTGGTGGGAGAAATGGCTTCTTTCTCGGGGTTGAATGTGAATGAGACTGGAAATAAGCAGGATCTAGGATGTGGTGGGGGGTGGGAACAGCCTTTAAGTATTCGCAGGTCTTCGTGCCGATGTTCCCATCCCGGAAGCCGTAACCAGCGCCTAATCCGCGGGTGGACATCACCACACTTTAGGATACTATGCTCTTACGGAAATTTATAGCTGGAAAGCCACCGTGTGAGAAAGGTGGGCAGGGGGTAACTTTGAGTCTTGAAATTCTCTACGAGTTTGCATTTCGAATTACTTCTCCATAGCATTTTTTTTCCCACTCAAGCCTTCTTTACAATCTCTTTTCGCAGCAATTATGGTATCTGAATCCTCTCCCTAAGAGTTAATTCCTTAAATTGAAGAGTCTTTTTTTGCTTTTGCTCATAGTCCGCCATTGCCCTTCTTTCTTTCTTTCTTTTTTTTTTTTTT
>KZ119520.1:58505-97112 GCA_002153405.1 Mycosphaerella populi pn0402
TTTTTTTTTTCTGGCTTTTTACTAGTTTTCGCCTCTCTCTATCTTTTTAGACTGAAATTGGCTGCGCATTTGGATCAACCGTGAGCATGGGAGAGCCGTATGCATAACGGGCCCGACCTGCTTCATAGGACTCGCCCTGTTTACGCATGTGAGTGGCGGGCCAGAGATGTTGGCGGTCCTCATAGTACTGGTCATGAAGATTTCCTTCCGCCGCACAGTTGTAAGTAGCATAAATGGCTTTGCGGTTCTTTGTGCTTGTGTTGGCACCACTACGGTGTGCCAAGTAGGAGCCAAACACCAAGATATCACCTATTCTTGGTGTCAATGTCATTTCAATAACGGTCATTATCTTAGGATCAGTCACCTGGATTCAAGTCACATGAGACCCATGGTTGGCTGTTGACCCAGGAGGGCTCGATGCAGCGATCTGTTCCCAATGGAACCTTCATGCGGTGACTCCCATTCACCACTTCGAGACCACCATTGGCAGAGTTCATTTCGTCTACTGCGGCAAGAATGGTGAGATGCTTGATCATTTTGACATGAGTATAAGCATTGGCATCGATGTGTGGGTCAAATCCTCCTGGATAAGCATTAGTATAGACTGATATGGCCTCGAAATGACTCACATTAGATGAGAGACCTACCACTCCCGGCGAGCTTGTAATTGATTTTTTCCTTGAAGAGGAGCATGTCCTCGCCAGCCAGCTGCTTCAGAACACTAGTAGTGCGCTCACCACGCAAGAAGCTATCAAAGCCAGCATGTGAGTTGGCAAAGTTCTCGGTGCGACATAGCACTCGGTTTCCGTGGGAATTGACTTCCTCATAGGGCATCCAGGGTACCCCCTCGGTGCGAGGCAAGTCATGGACCTCCTGCGCCCAGCTTTGGATCTTCTTCGTTTCCTCTGGATCCAGAAAGCCGCGCACCACCAGGTATCCGTTCTCCTGGTAGCTCTGTAGCTGCCCTGGGGTCAGGCCATGGTAATAGTTGTCCATGGCGTTGGAAGGTAAACACAAACAAGATGCTTCGAAAGGTCCAACAAGCCAGACCAAAGTCCAAATTTGAGCTGCACTTGTGTAAACGTGGGCTATGGATTGGAGCTCCGCGCGTCCCGCTATTATATAGATGAGGATATTACCGGTCTTCCTCGTTGGGGAAGGTAGTCGCACTTCGCCCCGAAGCAAATTGCAGACCACTGTAGAAACAGGAGTCTTGACAGCCCTGACGCTTGATCGCTTGTACAATGGAGAGATGGCAGCCAGTGGGAGCACCCGAGATAAGGCACATGGGCGGACTGATTGGCTGAGGACAGTTCCCTGGTATCCACCTTCGTGCATTAGCGGCCCCGCTCGATCCATAAATCGAGCTTTATCTACTTCGGGGATCCACCGCCCTCAGGCATCTGGGCGGCCTTCGTGCCGTTGTACAGGGGGCTCTGGGGGGTTCTGGGGGGGCTCTGGAGGGCTGTAAGAGACTCTAAGGGACTCGGAGGGGCTCGAAAGGGCTTGGAGGGGCTCTTCCTCCATGTCGCGTGGCAGCAACAGCGCGTGTCATTGGGCCTTTCATAGTTGTATCCCCCGTACACCTTGTCCAAGCGAGGGACGAAGTACACTTGGCTGGAACACAGAGGTCTTCTAGAAAAGCCTGTCCTGTCGTCCTTCTCTTCTCCCTGCACACTACTTGGATCTCTCGGCTTGACAGTCTTTGATCGCGATGGAGGCATCTCCCAGTGACTCGGTGATGAAGAAGGACGCGGAGGAGCATGTTCAAACCGCCGACTGGGACCTTGAATCCCCGCCAGTGAAGAACCGCTCTGGGGTCCTGAATACATTTGTTGCCGGGTTGGCCCTGTTCAGTGATGGATACAATGCCCAAATCAGTAAGTGTCACGGGAAATCCCTCTACAGTCTTCCATGCAAGAGACTAAGGTTCGGATTAGTTGGTTACATGGAAGCTCTTTTTTCAGTTCTGTGAGTGGGCATTCCACCATGTATTCGAGTCCTGGGGGGGGACCTTCCCTGCTGACCCGCTTGACTCTAGCTACAAGGAGGGCATGTCTTCAACCATCAAATCGCGTCTCTCCAACTCATATCTGATTGGCGAGATCTTTGGTATGCTATTCTTCGGCGTCTTGATTGATAGAGTGGGACGTCGTACCGGCGTTATCGCGGCAACTGCTTTCCTCGTTCTCGGTATAGTCTTGGCTACAGCATCCCATGGCACCTCCCAGCTAGGGTAAGTCTTTCTCTTTTCTATATTTCTGAAAGGTCGAAAATATTGACTATTCGCAAGCATGTTCTGGATGATGATAGTCGCTCGCGGTGTCGCAGGTTTCGGCGCAGGGGGCGAGTATCCAACAAGTGGAAGTAGTGCCACCGAAGCTGCTGACGAAACTGAGAAGTTGCGCAAGCAGCGTGGTATCTTGGTTGCTGTCACTACCGATTTCGCGGTCGACTTGGGATTCGTGATTGCTGGAGTCGTGGCTTTGATCGTCCTTGCTTGCTATGGTCAGAAGAACTCCGAGGGTGTCTGGAGAATCACTTTCGGCCTTGGATTCGTGGTAAGTACTTATCCCCCGGACATTTTGACGTATAGACATGGCCCTGTGTTAATGTTGTCTCCAGTTGCCCCTGGTTATTTGTTTCTTCCGTATTCGCATGCTCAACTCGACTCAGTACCGAAAACATGCGATCAAATCAAATTATCCCTACATGCTGGTTCTCAAGCGTTATTGGAAGCCCATGCTGGGCACCTCATTGGCATGGTTTGCTTATGACTTCGTCAGCTATCCCTTCAGCTTGTTCAGCAGTACCATCGTCACTCAGCTGAATCCCAACGATACGACAGTCCAAAACATCGGCTACGGGACAGTGATTAATTGCTTTCTGCTACCCGGGTGCCTAGTGGGTGGGGTAAGTCTCTCTTTTTTTTTCCCCTATTACTTATGACTGCAGAAAATGTTGATTTTTAAAAGTTATTGATGGATAGAATCGGCCGCAAACAAACAATGACCCTTGGCTTTGTTCTCTGGGCTATCTTGGGCTTCATCATCGGCGGTGCCCTGCGGCCTATCCAGTCTGTCCTACCTCTTTTCATCATTCTCTACGGCATCTTCCAAGCTCTTGGTGAAATGGGTCCCGGTGTGGCTACATTCTTGTGTGCTGCCGAATCATTCCCTACTCCCTTGCGTGGCCATTTCTTAGGGCTTGCCGCTGCCGTTGGAAAAGCTGGTGCTTCTATTGGAACCGAGGTCTTCACTCCAATTCAGGACTCATTTTCATCTACAGAGAAGGGTCAACAAGCAGTCTTTCTCATTGGTGCCGCTTTCGCTCTGGCTGGAGGTGCAATTGCCTGGTTTCTTATCCCCGACATGTCTCGTGAGCTCGAGACGGAAGATGCTCGTTTCAAAGCTTATTTGGAGGAGAATGGATACGATGTCAGCTCTTATGGAGAGGCACTCGTCGTCAACCCTCGCACCTCCTAGATGGCTCAGGTATGCCGCGAAAAGTCTCACTCATTTTGCTTTTTGGTGATGGTGTTTTCACCCACACTCTTTCCAGTGTGGGTCTCACGGCGATAAGGGCTTTCATAATTCAGTTCATTTCAATCAAAAACTATGACTCGGATAAGTCGCCCAGGAGTGATCGCAAAGACTCAAGTGCTCCCTAACACCCGGGACCCTGGGCTTGAGACAACCTCGAACTTTATATAAGATCGTCGAACGAGTATTTATGTCAATTACCCCCAAAAACATTTCGGCTAGGGGGCTTCTATGTACACTGCAGCCCGATTTACCAGACAATTCCCAATGAATTCCTAGACGATCGATCCAAAATCGCACTGTGTTGAGGTCGCTTAACGACCCCCCGCGTTTCCCCGCAGAGCCATCGGTTCAAAACGACAAGGTCGATGTCGATCAACGGTCACTCAAACGTAACATAAAAGCAACAGAAAACTCGGCACTTGAAGATTCCTTATCAAATACAACGGTTACTTCAAGTAGATGAGATGTACTTTTAGCCTGAGGTTATCCATTTAGCCTATTTTAAACTCCAAGATAGAGCATTTCGACCTGCTATACATCCCCCGCCTTTAGATAATTCATTTATACGCAGAATTTTAGATCAAGACCGCTGATTGTCTCAAATTACTTATTCGACTCGTCGTGATGGCTAAATATCTGTTTCGCGCGCCGAACAAGGTCAGCCTCATATTAATCTTAACCTGTAGCCACTTCTGCCATGGATTGCTTGGATACGGGTGTGAACGTGAAGCCTGGTCTTCAGAGATTCCGTCACGCAGCGGTTGGTCGTCGGAGAAGAAAACATTCATAGATGGACTGGTGGCAAATCTTACAACCGCAGATATGGGTTAGTCCCGACTTTCTCTGATTACCATTCATGTCACTAATTCAGAAAAGTCGTCCAGATGCACTTAATGTTTGCCGATAACATTATTGGGCCGAATTCGGATAATGCTCTATATGGTAGTTCAAAGTCTCCCAGCGTATTCGATTATTTTCCAACTCATGCCTGTATCATGCAGACCAAGCGATGCAGTCGGCTCCCGGTTCACCAATCGGCATTATCCATGACTGGTACCCAACAAACAAATCCCAATATAATGACCTGCAGCGTCTAAACAGAAATAAGTCACACGTTAATATTCCTTTCATGCAGACAGGAGAGTGCCTTCACGGCGTGGGGTCGTTTAAGCAATCCATGTTTCCTGCACCGATAGGAATGGCTGCAACATTCGACACGGAATTGATCTACAAGGTTGGGAGGGCAATCGCCACAGAGGCTCGGTCAATTGGAATTCATGCATGTTTTGCACCAGTTCTTGATCTTGCCAAAGATCCCCGCTGGGGAAGAGTGCAAGGTATATATCGATATCTCCAGAAGGAGAGTCTTCGAATGCTGACCATGATGCTTCAGAGGACTGGGGAGAAGACAGAACCCTAACATCCCATATGGGAGTGGCATTTTCGTCTGGTCTGTCAAAGAACAGTACCTGGTCCGATCCCGATGCAGTCGTTCCTGTGATGAAGGTAATTATTCTCTACCAGAGTATCTGCTGGTAAATTGTTTCCATCATTGTTGCTGATCAATCATGCGTTACTTATAGCACTTTGCAGCCCATGGCAGCCCCCAAGGTGGCCATAACGCCGCTCCATTCATGGGACATGGCTTACGCGAAGTACTTCAAGAAATGCTAATTCCATTCAAAGCCGCTGTAGAGCTTGGAGGGGTCAAGGGGGTCATGATGTAAGCATTCAAATAGGCATCTCCTACGATTAACTTCTTCTCATTGGCCTTCTAGGGCCTATCATGAGCTGGACGACGTGCCTTGTTCAGTCAATCCCCTTCTCTATGATGCACTAAATGATTGGGGCTATGATGGTTCGTACCAATATCCAAACCAGCTTCCACAATACTGATCATATTTCAGGTTTTATCACAGCAGACGATACAGGTGATCGAAATCTAGAAGTTCTGCTTTGGTCTTCTAAAATCGGCAGCTAATGATGTTTTTTTTATTCATAGGTCTTCAAGAGCTACTGAATACCCACCTAGTAACTAGTAATGTTGCAGATACAATCTCCCAATGGCACAGCTCAGGAGGGATGGTTCAATTCTACGACTTTCCATTGGATCAATACGTCAATGTATAAATCACTTTTGGTCCGCATTTTCTACTCTCATTGACTCTTCTAGGCTACGATTGACCTCGTTTCAAACGGCACTCTGAGCGATGATACGCTACGTTCACTGACCAGCCGTATACTTGGTGTCAAATATGATCTTGGATTATTTGACAACCCCGAAATTCCGCAAAGCGTAAACTCAGTGGATTTAACGGCATCAAATGTTCCGCTGACATTGGAAACTGCACAAAAGAGTATCGTACTGCTGGAAAACAAAAATTCGACTCTTCCTCTACGACCTGATACGCAACACATCCGCAGTATTGCTCTTATTGGCCCTTTCAGCGACACATATAACTTCGGTGACTACTCAGGCCAATGGGGGGGATATCCAGTCAAGAACTCAAGTACAGTCCGCCAGGCTATCCTCGATCGACTCTCTGATGAGCACCCTGATACAGAGCTGGTGACTTCTTGGGGAGCCAATTCGTGGACTTACAATGGCCAGTATAACATTCCACCCTATCTTCTCTCGAGTAATGGCACACCTGGGGGTCTCTTAGCCACTTACTACGCCAAACCAAACTTCACAGATCCTCGGTTTCAAAGCAAAGAGACCCCAAGTCTAGATTGGGGTCTTTACCCGCCTGAAGGCCTTCCATCAAACAACTTCAGCGTTGTGTGGGAAGGCCAGGTGAATATCCCAGTTGATACTCGGGTGAATGGCTGGCTCGGAGTGGCAGTTTATCCCAATACTTCTGCTAAACTCTTCATAGACGGCATTCAACATGTTTTTGTTGAGCCCACGCCGGAAGGGAATCTTCTCTCTAATATCCCTGGTCTCTCATACAGCTCTATTAACGGAACCACTCCACCGCCAGGATCTTCATCATTCAGATTTGAGAAAGCTGCCTCTCATCATATCAGACTAGAGTATCAGGCATGGAACTATGTCCAGAAATTCGAAAACGCCAACTCCTTAAATGCGCAAGTTCTCCTATTTTGGAACCTTGTTGATCAAGTTGAACCTATACAGCAGGTAAAGTCTCACATTGTGTTCTGGTTTCGGGCCGATAACCAAATTCTGTAGGCTGTGGAGCTTGCTCGAACATCTGATGTTGTTATTCTCGCGGTGGGAGCTGCCTGGAACAGCGACGGCGAGTCCGGGGACCGCGCCACTCTACAACTATCTCCCAATCAAAGTTAGCTGCCAGCCTCCCGAATAACATATGACAGGTTGTCATTGGTTCTAATTGATAATCAGCCGCTCTTGCCGACGCTATTTTCGAGCTGGGGAAACCGACTGTTCTAGTTCTTCAAGGAGGGCGCCCGTTTGCAATCCCTTGGTATTATAACAAATCCGCAGCTGTCCTCAGCTCTGTATGTTCATTTGTTTTCATCTCATATTCCTTTGCAACGAACCTCATTCTAACTAGGAGCAGTTCTTTCCGGGTCAATCTGGCGGTGACGCTATCGCAGATGTCTTGTTTAATAAGATCAATCCTGGGGGTCGTTTACCCATGAGCGTTCCATACGACGTTGGGACTCTGCCCGCATTTTATAAGTAACTTGTTATGGATGACGATTCAGTCAGTGAAAATACTGACATGAGAATCCAACAGTTATAAGCCTTCGGTATCTCGAGCATATACTGATATCCCCTTTGAGCCCTTGGTGGGTTGCCATGTAGAACGAAACTGATCCCGAGGGCTGATAAATTCTGACCTTGAACAGTATCCCTTCGGCTACGGTCTTTCATACTCAAATTTCAGTTTACAGAACTTCCAAGCCTCTGTCAGGGGCAAAAAGGAAAACCTCACTAGTCGAGACTTTCAGTCAACCTCGATTATCACATTTTCCGTCGCAATCACGAATACGGGGGAGTTTGCCGGAAGCTATGTGGCGCAGGTATACCTTCTTGGTCGTATCTCATCCATCGCGCGTCCAGTTAAACAGCTTGTGACATTCACGCGTGCTTATCTCGATGCTGGGCAGAGCACCACTGTTTCCATGGATTTGGATGTTTCTAGATACCTGGTCATATTGAATCGTTCATACTCGTGGACGGTTGAGCTGGGTGAATACACATTTGCATTGCTAGAGAATGGTGGGAGCGACGCGGATACCTCCAGAAACATCACTCTCAACTGTGTCAAATAAGCCCACAGCTTCCCTAGGGGCCTATTGCCTGTCAGCAAGATTATAAGGATCTCTAGCAAACGATCATCGTGCTTGGCGGTATTCGAAGACTCGCCAGATACGCATAGCAGCGTCCCATTCCTCTGTCTTATGGCTTTAAATATGAGATCTATGGCTTGAGGGTCCATAGAGCACTGGGTAGTAAATTTCCCTTCGGAGAACCAGACAATTGGGGTCCTCAATAATAGGAAAAGTCGAACGCAACTGTCGTATTCCGCGGGTAAAAAAGAGTGCGGAGAAGGAATCCACATCTCCAATTTCCCTCTTCTGCCCCTCGCGTAAACAGTTTGGCTTCTTGCTCCTCATTCCTCCTACCTCCTATCATTGATCGTTCTTGTGAATTCCCCATCATGGCTTCTAAGTACGATGGGACTGGTGTGCAATACTATGAAGTCAAAGACTTCACTTTTCAAAATGGCGTCACCCTCCCAGCGGTGCGAGTCGCCTATCGAGAGTTCAACCCCAACTCCCAAAAGGCAGCGTTGATTCCAACATGCTTTCATGGGAGAATCAACAAGACCCTCAACTTCACCGAGGGATCTCTGAGAGACCATCGGGTGATTGTGGTTGCGACATTGGGCAATGGGGAATCCGCCGCTCCATCAAACACGCCTAACTTCCCAGCCACGATCGACTACAGGGACAGCGTTCGGCTCCAGCATAAATTAATAACAAAGCATCTGAATATTTCTTCCCTCGATGTTGTGCTCGGGTTTTCAATGGGTGGACAAACTACTTATCATTGGGCGGCGATGTTTCCTGACATGGTAACTTCAGCGGTGATTATATGCTCCGCGGCTCGTACAAGTCTCCATAACTATCAGTTTTTGGAAGGACCAAAGGCTGCAATCCAGAATTCCATCGACTATAGTGATGACTCTTTCCGAGTCCACAAGAACCCCCCGATTAGGGGTTTGCATGCATTCGGTAGAGCATATTCCGCGTGGCTCACGAGTGCTGAATGGTTCGAGGATCGATTGTTTGAGAAAGATGGCTTCAAAACTCTCAATGACTGGGCAGATGCCATTGCTCAGGGCTACGAGGACTGGCATCCTGACGATCTTTTGGTCATGTTGGGGATGTGGCAACGATCTGACCTTGGTCTTGTGACGGGGCCAGACAACCAGAGCGTCCCCTTGGACCAAGCTCTTCGCACTTTGACTGCTCGAATCCTTCTCATGCCCGGTCGGACTGATCAGTATTTTAGGTGGGAGGCAAATGAAAAAGAACTTGCCCATCTGAAGAACGGCAGGTTAGAAGTCATCCCTTCAATTTGGGGACATCTCGCTGGGGGCGGGGCCAATCAGGAAGACAATGAGTGGATGGACCATAAGATTTCGGAATTTTTGAGTCAAACTTAATTGGTGATCTGTTAGTGACCCATACAGTGCAGATCGACTCGCGGCATACATCGATGGACCGCCGATCGTTTTTGGTGTGTTACATTGGAACGCATACCAGGCTTCGAGATGTAGATTGGTATTTTTGACGCCATGTCCAAGGACCCAATTTAGATGTGCCTTATGTCGATACTATTTTCTTGAGGAACTACAGGTCGTGTACTCCATAGAATTAAGAGACTTCATTATCGCTGATTCCTGAATACACCCCGTGCGGAGTACAGTGAATACCATGCAGCACGGTCATTTTGCCTTATAGAGATGCAGTAATAAATTGTAAAATCTATTCTCCACATATTCAACCTGAGAATTAATCGTCTTCCAGGTTGTATCGTGGTTGAGCCTCATCCCGAGGTCGCTTCATGGCCTCGTTCTAAGGTTGGAAAGAAGGTTGGTGGATATATATGCTGGCTCTCCCGTGCTACTTCGTCATGGCAGTACTACTAGGTACCCAGGTAACCTTGGAAGGTTCCAATCTCCTCTCAAAAGAAAGTACTCCGATCCCTGAAATCGCACATAAGAAAGGGTGTTGCATACATACCTGAGATGCACACCAACCTTGGGACAATAGAAACGTGTATCCTCTCATCACCGCCATCGCCCATCCTGAGCATCCCTTGCATTCAGTCATCTCGCATTGTCAACTTGACGGCCCCTCGAGAGATTGAGCACTCCAGTAAAACATGATGTTACGCGTGTACTGAGTTTGGGTTTTTTTTTTTTTTTTTTCCCCACGTTCTCTTCCCCATGGATCATAGCAAAGACCGAACCAAGGCGATCTCCTCCTCCGAACATGACATCTGCGATGTACTCCGTACATCTATACCTGATAGAGACGTGATGTCGGCTGCACTTCCACATGTCAGTGACACAGACCCACAAAGACGAGCGATACGTAAATTGCGGAAGGAATCGATCTCTCCTGGGTCAGCGCCGCCATCCAATAGTCCCGGCGACCCGCATTTCCACCTTGAGGTGCTTCCGGGTGATTTTTCCTCCAGCTTCAACCCTACAGAGCACAGAGCCATGAGCCCCCACGAGTAATAGTCCGGACTATTCTGCTTCGGGACAATTCCATGGCGTTTTCTGGGCTGCACAAGAACTGAGCAGGCAGGGTGTGGTGCACAAACGATCTGATCGGCGAACTATTTGTGACCCACTAGTTTGGCGCCATGCAAGCGGCCTATCAGGACGATGACTATCTCGTACCGATTGATAGGTCTGAAAAACAAGGGAGAAAAAGCTTTGTCCCAAGGCGCGGCCCGTAGCACTTTCGAGAATTATGGGGCTCAATCCCACGGCTGGTTAAATAATAAATTAACTCGTGCTATCCCTCCCTTGCAGCTGGAGCTCCAAAATAATACTGGGCTCTACGAACCCCCCCGGCCATGTCAGGTATCACAGTAAGAAATGCCATTTTCATGATCTCGAGAGCATGAAAAAGAAGAAAGAAAAGAAAACAAAAGAAAAATCTGACATTCGCACCAGGATCCGAGTTCAGATCCCAATGTTGGCTCATCTCGCGGTGATGCCTCCTCCACCTCGGGCGACATCGTCGGCGGTCTTACAGGCGGAGGAGGATCATCAGGTTCAGCGCTGATGATGACTCTGCTCCCCGCGCTGATATATGCTGCTGTCTTCGTTATGATCTTCCTAATTTTTAGACGGACGCAGCGACGATGGTATGCACCTAGATCGCATCTTCCAGATCTTCTTGAGCATGAGAAGAGCCCAGAGTTGCCCTCGGGCTGGATTGATTGGATCTCTCCCTTCCTCAAGATTGAAGATAATCATGTTCTTCATCACTCGTCCCTCGATGGCTACTTATTCTTGCGTTTCCTCCGTGTTTTGAGTGCAACATGCTTGACAGGCTGCTTAATCACTTGGCCTGTTTTGTTCCCGATCCATGCCACTGGAGGAAATAACAATAACCAGTTGGGTATGTCGTCCACGTAGCACAACTACAATATTGTACAGGATGTTTCTGACAACTGGTGAAAATGCAGACGTGCTCAGCTTTAGCAATGTGAAGAACCCAACCAAATATTATGCCAACGTGATCGTGGGCTGTGTATACTTTAGTATGAATTTCCCTTTCCCTCCACCCACCACAAAAATTTTACAATTCTATATGCTGACTGGGTCCTCTAAGCATTTGTATTCTATGTTGTCACGCGTGAGAGTCTCTATTACGCGAATCTACGCCAGGCATACCTCAACTCCCCAGCCTATACTTCTCGGATATCTTCACGCACAGTCCTCTTCATGTCGGTTCCACCAGATTATAGAAATGAGAAAAAGCTACGCCAGGTATTCGGAGAATCAATTCAGCGAATTTGGATCACCTCCGAGTGCAAAGAGCTGTCCAAGCTAGTTGATAGGAGGGACAAGCTGGCGTATCAGCTGGAAACAACCGAGACCAAGTTCATTCGCAGGGCGAACAAAGCACGACAACAGGCCATCAAGAAGGGAGAGTTCTCTTCGGACACTTGCTTGGACTCGGAATCCTGCAATCCTGCATGGTCGCATAAAGTCCAGCGGCCAACTCACAAGCTCAAATTCCTTTTTGGTGAAAAGGTAGACTCTATTCACTGGTATCGATCGGAGCTGGCACGCGTGATAGAGGAAGTAGACGTTCTCCAAAGGAAACATCAGGAAGGAGAAGCGAAACAACTCTCTGCTATCTTCATTGAGTTTAATACCCAAAATGATGCTCAGATTGCTCTCCAGACCCTATCCCATCACCAACCTTTCCACATGAGCCCTCGGTTTATCGGAGTATCCCCGCAGGAGGTTGTATGGTCTGCATTGAATCTAAGCTGGTGGCAACGCATTGTTCGAAGATTTGCTGTGCAAGGATTCCTCGCAGCTATGGTGATTTTCTGGTCTTTTCCCGCCGCCATCGTTGGAACCATATCCAATGTGCAATATCTTGCCCAGTTAGTTCCATTCTTGGGGTTCATTATGAAGCTCCCTGGCATAATCTTGGGTGCTATCGAGGGATTGCTGCCGTCCGCGGCTCTTGCAGCCTTGATGTCACTCGTGCCTATTATCTGTCGAAGTAAGACTCTTCCTCTATCTCTCTGAAGGTAACCATGTACTAACCGAGTTCCTCAGTCAGCGCCCGGCGAGCTGGTGTCCCATCTCTAGCGCGAGTCGAGCTTTTCACCCAAAGTGCCCATTTCGTCTTCCAGGTTGTTCAGGTGTTCTTAGTTACGACCTTGACGTCCGCTGCATCTGCTGCGACGACTCAAATCATCAAGAACCCCTTGTCGGCGAAGGATCTGTTGGCTCAAAACCTTCCAAAAGCTACGAACTTCTACATCTCCTATTTCTTGCTGCAGGGACTCAGCTTGAGCTCCATGGCTCTCGTCCAAATCGCAGGTGCTGTAGTATTCAAGTTTGTGACTACTTTCTTCGCATATTCGCCGCGTCGTCTTTTCCAGAAATGGGGACAATTGGCTACCCTCAGCTGGGGCTCAACTTTGCCAGTGTTCTGTAATTTCGGTGTGATTGCAATTACTTACTCTTGCATTGCACCATTGATTCTTGGGTTTGCCTTCATTGGACTGTATCTGGTATATCAGGCCTATCGGTATAACTTTTTCTTCGTCTACGATGTCGAAATTGATACGAAAGGGCTCATTTACCCTCGAGCATTGCAACATCTACTGACAGGTCTCTACCTCGCCGAAATCTGCTTGATAGGACTCTGCGCGATCAAGGGGGCCATAGGTCCTGTCATCATCATGGTACTATTTCTCATCGCCAATATTCTAGCTCACATATCATTGAACGATGCCCTCACCCCATTGAACACCTTCCTTCCCCGTTCCCTGGATGCTGAGGAGGAGTTTCTCCAGCAGAAAGAAGATGACCGAAACGAAATAAATGAGATGCGCCGATCCCGTACAATGGCTTTCTGGCGATGGTTTCACCCAAACTTCCACAAGGACTACGCCAACTTGCGACGCAAGGTACGCAGGAACATCGCCATGCCCACCTACACGCCCGAGGAGTTGCGCACCGCCTATTTCGAACCATGCATTGCTTCACCGTCGCCCATTCTCTGGATTCCCAGAGACAAATTCGGTTTCAGTAGGCATGAAATTCTTGAAACAGATAATGCCATCAGCATCACAGACGAAGGTGCTCATCTGGACGAGAAGAATAAGATCGTTTGGGCTAAATATGACCCGCTACTCCCTGTTAGAGAAAGGAAAACTCTCTACTAACGAGGTGTTTCCCATCCCCAAACTTGCATTCACGGATTTAACGACTTTTATGAAATAATGAGGACATAGGTTTATTACACATTGGCGAATTAAGATTGGCGGTTGGAATCACTAGCTGGTTATTTTATTTTTATTTTTGTTATTCTTATTATTACTATTCTCATTTTATATGGAATGCGGCTAATCTATCATCGACTCACTCAAAAATGGACAAGACTCAAGATTTTCAATGAGATGCAATCTCAGATGTCAGTCCCCAGCCCCACCCCCAGGTTTGCAGCCAGTAAATGAAATTAAAAGATTGAATATGAGTAAAAGCATCGCGCTTTCTTGAGGTTATGAGCAATCATGGGAGTTATATTCTTAGCCCAAGTCGTGAATTTATGGCTTCATTAGATTCGTTTCGTCATAGGGTAACCACAGTAGGCATGAAAGTAGCATCATCTACAAGCCACGGTCTATCCCGGAATCATATTTTTACATCACGATGCAGTCTTTTGAGTTTCGCTGGTTGGGGTTATAACGACCAGGGTTCGTTGGTCGAGTTTGATAATCAGAATATCGGTTTCTTGTTCCTGTGTTCCCGGAATATGTTCTCCCAGGGGGTTGATCTTCCTGGCTCGTGTTGCTATACTGGGCCTGTCTATCAGGAGAGTGGTATTGAGGAGTCCTCGCAGCCTGTTCGTAAGGGGGTGGTGGGGCGTTCGGATCATCGGGGTCAGGATCATGATGAGGTCGCCGTGGAGGCCGCAGACCAACAGCCGTGCCTGATGATCTGATGTTCGGTGGACTGCTCATAACATGAGGAGAATTTCTATCCGTCGGACCGGGAGGAGCTGAAGTTCTTCGATTGTGTTCTGGTGTATTGAATGTTCTAGTACTTGTTTGGTTTGGGGTAATGTTTGAACTTTGACTTCTGTTTTCTCCACGTTGTTCTTCCTCTTGAAATTGAAGAGAAAGAGCATATGCATAGTCGGCATCGGCCTGTTCTTGTGGAGACAATCTGCCGGGTGTAGCAGCAGTTGTAGTGGAAAGTGTGTTATTTGCAGAGACACTTGAGGACCGTGGCCCAGCTATTGCCGTCGATCCCGTCGACGGAGCTGGCGCAGCAGCATTGGTAGAAGCATGGCTCACAGACCGAAAGTCACCAGATAAAAACTCAGTATTGAAGCCTGTTACATCCACAAGCGATTCCCATACAACTTCCGCATGATTTGCATAGCCCGCGTCGGTGACCAGTGTATATAGCTGGTGCGACTGAGGGTGCTTGTAGAGGGTAGAGAAATGGTCGTTGCGGAAAAAAATTGATATGGAGCCCGGGGCCAGCTGCGCTTTTAGTTGTGCCAATCCAAATGGACTCAGTTGGGTGAGATTTTCAACATCCACAAATTGTTGAATTGTCTGGATATCTGCCATTCTGGATTCCTCGTCGGGCGAGAGCGATTCCCCGCGCATCACTCGATCTTCTAGTTCCTGTTTTCGGAAAGGTAACAATTGAATATCTTCGTGGTACTGTGCAGTTCGTGACATTGCATGATGGGGTTGCGAAGACCAAGGTGCGAGCCAACCATGGATCAGAGGTACGCCAAATGTACTGTATAATTGAATATCTGCCGTTTGAGAGAATATACCGAGTGAATCAACAGTCTCCTATTTAAGTTAATAAATGCTCTACGGGCGGTTAAATATCTGGTTTCAATCATACCAAGGTCAATCGCGGATTGACATTCATGCCAGTGTGGAGCATGGTCAAGAATTGGGACAAAGCCTCTATATCTGGGAACTCATCATTCGCGCCCAGTCCTGAGGTTAATTCATCAAAAAGTGCCTGAATCAGTAAACCCAACGATATTTGTTCTCGGGTCTGTAATGCCTTGAGTATGGGTGGATGTGTGGCAGGTTCCGCACTCAGGACCAATGCATTGATAAGTGCAAGCAAAGGGCATGGTCCGTTCTTATTTTGGACCAAAATTGGCGATTGGAGTACATTTCCTGCCCGGTTCTTCCAATTAATTTGTCGTATTGAATATGTTTCGGACCGCTGTTCTTGCTGTCTAGCCTCCTCGGCTGCCGATAGTTTAGGTCTCGGCTGCGCTGGTGTCGGTATCGGCGTATCATCGAGTAGGTGTGATGATTGAGAAGATGGCAGTGCCGGTGAAATCCCATTACTCAAAGTCTGGGCCCCTCCAACTGAGGAATGAGTTGAAGAGGCTCGCTGCTGTTGAGAACCAATATCTATGCCGAGCGGACTAGTCGGGACATCCAAATCAATCAACTCATGAGATGTTGCGGATGTTGCGGATGTTGTGGATGTTGCGTTAGAAAATGCGGAGGGCGAGTGAGCACCATTTTCAGAGCCTAGTTTACCCTGGAAATATGCCGATTGATGATCCAATGAATTTTCGGTGGGATCGGACAGCTGCACTACCACAGCGGGCGCATATGGATTGGCCGGCTGTCCCTGCATGTATAGCTCCTGGGGAGCTGATATTTTCGGTGGGTACTGCGATTCTTGTGGTGATCTATTTTCCGAGGCCCAATGTGATGGATCCATGGAGTTGTTGTTAGAGATTCCGCGCGACGTCCCAGGGGGGTATGGTTCCTGTTCTGTCCAGGCCGAATGGTCTTCTGGGCCATCAAATAATGAAAGCCGGGCTGTCATAGGGATGTACCCCTCCGCTATCGTTCTTTAGTGATCAGGGGAATGATTCGGGGTAGAAGCTTCATACATTGACTCAACGGTTCACTGTTCGCGGTCATGTTGGAGTGGTCGTCACTCCATTCATTCCGGTCTCCTGGGTCCTGTACTTGCGGTACTGCCTTCCTTGGTATTGGCGATCTAGGCTTCAAGAAAGGGTTCTTTGATTGAAACGCCGCCGGTGTGTCGGCTAACTCAGTGGAATTCTCCTTCGGTCCCTGCCAAGCAGTTTGAATCGGTTGTGGTTGAGTCGGTGCGAGGGACGCCGGTAGCGCCTCGGCCTTGGGATCTTTCGGCGGAGGAGAAGGCGCGATGAAGCTAGGAGCACCGTGGTGGTTCAGTCGCTCTTCGTCGCTGTCTGCCCAGGAGCTCGGTGCGTAGCCAGGCGAGGAGCCTATTGGCGACCTCTGGGCGTCGTCCAGCGACATGAAGTCGGAGAGTTGGAGAGGTCGTCCACGGGTGTCAGGATGAGATGCGCAGGTCCAGAGGGCGACACTATGATTTGCGAGGGAGGCGCGAGAGGGGGAGGAGGTACGGAAGCTAGAGGAGCATGCGACGAGACGTTCGATGCGGTGAGGCAGACCATGAGCCTAGAAAGCAGATTTCTTTAAATCAAGCTGGCACCGATCCAGATTGATCATGCCAGGTACCTGAATGTGGGGGCTTTTAAAGATCCCTAGGCTTCCTCAATAACGATGTGGATCCCACCTGGGCAGATAGCTGTTTAGTACCGATAAATCGCCAAGTCCCCAAAAATAAACAAGGCAGTATAATAAAGCTGCCTTGGGGCGCAGAGACGGGAGGCCAGTTACGAGGTCTGCACCAGAGCCACCCGAATCACCCGAAGCCACATGCGTAGGCACCCGAATTCCCTGTGATGAATCTCCAAATCCGCAAATCCCCAAATCCTGAATCTTGAATCAGGTCAAGTCCCCGTGGGGGGAATCGGTCTGATTGGCTGCAACGAGGCCTGCGCTGCTGGTCTCTCCCGCCCGCCCGAACTTTTTTTGAACTTTTGATCGTCATTATGCGTCGAGTCTTGGACGTCTTGTGCGCTGACCATGCATTCCTACATCCGCCCACGTCAATTCGTGGCGATCCAGCTCCCCTCTGAGCAGATCAGGATCACTAAGATAGTGCCTAATACGTGAGTTCTCGCTGTCGGACGTCTGAAGAGAAAGATGGAACTAACAGCTCAATAGCATAGTTCAGTTGGGAAAATATGGCAGCTTCGCCGCAAACCAAGTCCTTGGCCGACCCTTTCACCTGACTTTCGAACTTCTGGACACCCCAGAGCCAGATGGACACCGCTTACGAGTCGTTTCGGCCACCGAGCTGCATGCTGAAACTTTGATTGAAGAGGCAGAGGGCGAGGAGGGAGCAGCCGACGATGTGCTCCCCACGCGCACCAACCAGAACATTGTCGACGATGGGTCGGCCCAGAAGCTTACGGTTGAGGAGATTGAGGAGCTCAAGAAGGAATCCAGTGGTGCCGGTAAAGAGATCATCGCAAAGATTTTAGAATCGCATTCTGGAATCGACCAGAAAACCGCTTTTTCTTTGGCGAAATATACCCTACGCAAACGCAAGAAGTTTATTCGCAGATTCTCAATCATTCCATTGGATGTCAGTACCCTTGCTCACTATATGCTGGCTGAACGAGACCCTTCCAAGGTCATGGAGTTGCGTGACGAGCATATTGGCCTATTGGGATGTTTAGCGAATGTGCATCATGGTGGTGATCTCCCATTTGATGTGTCCTCCAAACCTCATGGCCGATACTTTGTGGTTGATGAAACAGGTGGTCTGATCGTTGCTGCTATGGCCGAGCGAATGGGTATTCTGTATCCCCGTGACGAAGATGAAGAGAGTGACACCCTCGCTCGCGAGGAGGTAGCTGTCACAGATCAAGACGAACAAACTCAAAATAAGGCTAAATCTCGTCAGAGCCTTCGTCCTATGTCAGCGCCGGGAAACAGTATCACCGTCATACACCCCTACGGTCAGCCAAATCTGACACTTCTCAAGTACTTTGGGTACGATACAGCAAATCCCGACGAAACTCATCCTCTTTTCACCCACTTGAAAACCATCTCGTGGTTACAGATTATAGACCCTATCTCTGATCCAATTTACGCCAATGAGCCAGAGACCCGCCCTGCTGAGGAGATTGCCGCGCTAAAATCCAACAAACGCACCATCTATTATCATAAGCATTCTCGTTGGCAGCGTGTGAAGACCGTCACGGACGAGGCTCGTGCGGGTGGATTTGATGGATTGGTAGTGGCTACCCTACTAGAGCTTCCAGGGGTCATGAAAACCCTAGTACCGCTTCTGACTGGCTCGGCTTCTGTGTCGGTCTACTCCCCACACATTGAACCCTTAGTCGACCTCGTTGACCTGTACTCCACGGCACGCAGAACGGCTTTCATCTACCAAAAACGAGATCTAGAAGCTGAGACACCTGATGGAGAAGACCCCGATCTGTCAGTGCTTTATGAGGAGTTCAAGGTAGATCCAACTCTGCTCCTTCCACCAAGTCTGCAAACTACGCGGATTCGGGCTTGGCAAGTCCTCCCTGGTCGGACCCATCCTCTCATGAGTGCTCGCGGTGGTGCAGAGGGCTATCTTTTCCACGCTACCCGTGTCATTCCCACGAAAGAGGTTATCCGTGCAGCTGGAACCTTCCGGAAGAGACGTAAGCTTGATTCAACATCCACCCCTAATAGCGACCGTGATGTGGTAATGCGAGGCTGATTCTACGATATGTCTTTTTTTTTTTTGCACCGTATAGACAGGGGTTGAAAAATGTACGAGTATCATGATTCAAAAAACCAACCTCATACCTATATGAAGATCCATATGAAACGAATTAGATGGTAGTTCGATGTTACGGACAATTCACCCTTGAGGCAACCTTGGAATGATGCAATGCTTTATGGAAACGGGCATAGCCACCCAGCAGTAGCCCTGGGAAATCTCGCTGTATATAGTATCTTGGTAGTGTTATAGACCTGCATACACTACCTTAGGCAGCATCAGCCATATTGATGATATCTGTGATACTTCATAGCAAGTGCAGGGCGCCACATGTAGAAAGCACATACGCTGAATTTCGAAACAATGTAACCTGGAAAACTAGCTCAAAATTTACAGGCTCTTCCCCATGAACTTCCTCTTAGTAAAGCTCAACCAGAACTGTTATAATCATTAATTATCAATGCGACCCATCAATTGCATCATAAACATACCTTGGAAGGGCCTTCTCCGCCAGGGTATAATCGAGCATGTAGTCGTATCGCGATCTCTTGTCGTACCTGAGATATGTACCTGAGTCTTCTATTAGCTTCTGGGAAGTCTACAAGGCTCGATTTCGACATACGACCGCAAGCTTTCCGCATCCTGGCGGTCGCGTGGGGCCTCAAAGGCCTGGTTGAGAGGGAATGAAACATCGCCGGGGATGGCAAAGTTCTCCAAGGAAACGTTGACTAAGGCCTAATAGTTTTCAAGTTCGAAATATTAGCATACGTAATCAATTGACCATCTAGACCTGTGAGTGAGGCTGTGCATACCTTCTCTGCATCACGGGCACTCATTGTCGGTTTCACCTTTCCAAGACACTCGCTGATGAACAGAGTTCCGTATATGAGCATACGGTCCGCAGGTCCATTGATCTCAAAGTTCCGGAAGAGAACATTGGCCCGGAAAAGTGACAAGATCTCGTCAACACAGTCATAGGATTCGCTGTCCGGAGCTACGTCAATGTCGGGGGTGTTGGGGGGAAGTGCGGGCAGAGTATAAGCGGGACCCCGAGTTCGGGTGCGCAGAGGCAAGATAGGGAAGTTTCCTAGTATCAAAGGACGGTCAGTCTCGACTTATTCTGGGAACCCCCCAACATCCAGAGTTGCGATTGGGGTGAAGCGGTTGGCGGGGCATCGCATCTTACCTATCACGGGTACATCCCGATCCTCCAAGAAGATCGAATGATATGCCTGCAAAAATATCAGCGGTTATCCAATTCCAAGCGTATCAGCACATACAGGCATTGTGGCGTAATGGCGGACCAGGAGGAGTAGGAGGAGGAGGAGTAGGGACGGCGTTTAGGCAGGCAGGATGTCATTGCTGCCGCGGGTGGGGCTCCCCAGCTCCCTCGGTCAGGTGATCGCGGCCTCATTTACGCGCGGAAACGCGTCCTTCTTTCGCGATCTCGTCCCTTTTGCATTGGCTCAACACTCCCCCATCCATCATGTCAGACCTTGGTGATGAAATGGATGTGGATGTACCCACCAACGACGTACAGTTCAGCTCCGATCACGCCAATGGGAAGAAGAGAACAGCTGCCGATCTGCCTGTCGAAGCTCAAGACAATTTACCATGGTATGAAACGCAGGACCGTGATATTGAGCAGTCCATATAAGGTGGATTGTTTTGAGAAGAATAAAACTAAGATTTGTCGCTTAGGGTAGAGAAGTACCGCCCTAACAGCCTAGATGATGTCTCTGGCCACCAAGACATCCTTGCGACGATTAATCGATTTGTCGAAGCTCACGTATGATCCATGGCAATGTATTTCTCGGACAAATATTGACTCCGTATCAGCGATTGCCCCATCTCCTTCTCTATGGACCACCCGGGACCGGAAAGACCTCCACCATTCTTGCCCTTGCGCGACGCATTTATGGCACCAAAAACATGAGACAGATGGTGTTGGAGCTCAATGCCAGTGACGACCGTGGCATTGATGTTGTCCGAGAGCAGATCAAAACATTTGCTAGTACGTTGGCACATTTGATACTCTTGAGAAAGTAGGTTGTTTTTGCTCATGCATCTCATTCAGGCACAAAACAAATTTTTTCTATGGCGCCGCAATCAACAGACAGCGCCTCTCTAGCCGGGTTCAAATTAATCATTCTGGATGAAGCCGATGCCATGACGGCCACTGCACAGATGGCTCTCCGACGGATCATGGAGCGCTATACGGCCAACACGCGATTCTGTATCATTGCCAACTACACACACAAACTGTCCCCGGCTCTATTGTCGCGGTGTACTAGATTCCGATTCAGCCCCCTCAAAGAGGCCGATATCAGGGTGCTTGTCGATCAAGTGATTGAAAAGGAAAACATTCGTATCCAGCCTGACGCAGTGGACAGTCTAGTCACTCTCAGCAAAGGTGACATGCGACGGGCATTGAACGTCCTCCAAGCCTGCCATGCGAGTAGTAAGCCCCTCCCATTACGGAACGCTCCAGAGGCACCTCTCCCCGAACCTGAAACCATCACCAACGCCACAATTTACGACTGTATCGCCGCTCCCCATCCCTCCGACATCCAAGAAATTATGACCACCATTCTATCTACGAGCGACGTTACTTCTTGTCTCAACACTGTCAACACACTAAAATCAACAAAGGGTTTAGCCTTGGCTGATATCCTCTCGGCGTTGGCGGAGCAATTACAACAACTAGAAGTCCCCGCTGAGACTCGTATTACATGGCTGGAAGGCCTCGCGGAGATTGAATGGCGACTGTCCGGCGGTGGCTCTGAGCCAGTACAGACGGGAGGGTTGGTAGGTGTCATTCGCAACGGATGCGAATTAATGGGGGATAAAGGATTGGCATTATGAGACAACGAGTTCTATAAAACGCAAGCCGGCTATTGTTAATTTGCACACGGGTGTCAACTTTGGTACGCAATAGCGCCGCAGTGCAACAGCACACAAGAATCGAATCGAACATGAGCATGAGCACGAGCACGAGCACGAGCCCAAGCGATGAACAATCTTAAAATCCTCGTAACACATACATGGAAGCACATAGTTCCAGCCATTCTCGGAAGTTCTTGCCTGGGCAAGAATATGAGAGGACGTGCCCTCCCGCATTAGAGTCCTATTTGGTCCTATCAGGGCCCTGTCAACTTCTAACTATGCCCAGATGGCCCCATAAGGGCTCCGGAAGGGTCCAATTAGGGTCCAATTAGGAGGGCTGGGGGCTTCTCTCTGGGGTCTCCGCGGGGCTTTCCCTGCTCTTATCGAGCACTCGCATTAGCTAACTAATTCCTCCCCCTCTTTTCTCCTCTTCGTCTAACTCGCTCGATAGCCTCTCGTCCTGCCGGATCCGGCTAGAGGATGCGTCCCACTGCTGCTTGATCTCGGTCCTCGCCGTCACCATTCTTGCTGCATTGCTGCGGAGGAACCGGCCCATCTTGCCCGCTCCGTCTCTACCAAAGGCCGGTCCCCTACACTGGAGGCCGAAGAAAGAACTAGACCCAGGTCTAGTGCGTCCGAGAGAGGTAATCCCTCCCAGTGTTACTTTCAAGGGCAAATAATGGAGAGGGGAAAAAAAGCAAGTATATGAGTAGTGTGTGCTCGCCATGCGCTGGTCTGGTTTTTTTTTCTTCTTCCCCGCTGTCCGGCCCTGGCCTTGTGATATTCAATCCTAAGATCTTAAGTCTGCACCATGCGTTCTTCTATCCAATCCGGACTTCTTCTGGCCTCCCTCGCAGTTCCTGCTGTATCGGCAGAGCGTGTATTGGGTGCATATATCTTTACGCGCCACGGTGACCGGACTGCTAAAATTCTGGGCGACACCCAATTGACTGATCTGGGTTACCGCGAGGTCTTCGATGCTGGTACTTTCTATCACAATCGATACGTCGCCTCGGACTCGGACAAGCAAATCCAAGGCATCAACGATACCTATGCGATTGCTAAACAAATCAATGCCAGTGCCCCCTCCGACGCTGTCCTACAGAATTCCGCCTTGGGCTTTCTCCAGGGTGTCTACCCTCCCGTGGCAGATGCCAGCCAGAAGTTGGCTAACGGAACTACCGTGAAGACCCCTCTGGGTGGCTATCAGTTGATTCAGCTCTCCAGCGTGGCTTCGGGGTCAAACAGCGAGTCCTCGAACTGGTTGCAGGGATCTAGCGGTTGCTCCAAGGCGAAAGTCAGCAGCAACGCGTACTACGGGTCCGACTCGTACAATGACCTGCTCAAGTCAACCCAGGACTTCTACCAGTCTCTGACGCCTATGCTTGATACAACCTTCGACAAGTCTGAGATCAGCTTCGAGAATGCTTACACCATTTTCGACTACCTGAATGTTGCCAACATTCACAACGCCACTGCCGACTTCAACCACAAGGAAGATTATACCAATGAGGTGCAGCTGCAGCTGATTTCGCTGGCCGGTACTCACGAGTTCAACCTGGCCTACAACGAGTCGGACCATGTGCGGGCCATCGACGGTGCTGTCTGGGTGGGCCAGATGCTGTCCAGCTTCAGCGAGATCATTGACTCCAAGGGCACAAAGTCTATGCTGAATGTTCAGTTCGGCTCATATGGCACTTTCATGTCCTTCTGGGGCCTGACTCAAATGCCTGCTGCGTCGGTCAACTTTACTGGTATTCCTGACTATGCTAGTTCTATGACCTTGGAGCTGGTGACCAACGCCACTGGCACTGATTTCCCTTCTGAAGATGACCTCAGTGTGCGCTTCCTATTCCACAACGGCACCATGACCGGTTCCGATGAGCCTACTGTCTACCCCATGTTTGGCCAGTCAAACACTGTTCTTTCTTGGTCAGAGTTCTCCTCCCAAGCCGGAAAGGTGGCTGTCTCCTCAAACAGTCAGTGGTGTGACATGTGCGGTAACACTGATGGCCAGTGTGCTTCCAGCTCCAGCTCTGACTCTGGCTCTGGCTCTGCCAGCTCCTCGAGCACATCTGGGTCTGGTGGCATGTCCCGCGCCGTGGCTGGTGTTATTGGTGCCATGGTGACCCTTGCTGTCATCCTGGGCCTTGAAGCTTTGTTCTTCCTGGTCGGCGGATTCCGCATCGCCAAGCGCAACAAGGGTGGTCCCGAGATGAGCGCTGCCTCTGCCGTGGTGGACGACAAGAAATTATAAATTGGTTAGCAGCACGGGAACGTGTGATGGGTATCGGCCGTGGAGAAGGACCGGTACCTCCCAGGTCTGAGACTGGCTTTCGGATTCGAAAACGTGTAATGACTGAACGGGTAAACATAATGAAACTACGTAGATTCCCCCTTCCTTTTGCTTTAATTGAATTACTTGTATTACCAACCGCCGCGTTGGAGGAAGTAGATTCTTCCCCGTATCTATACTACACGGAACGCCAGTGACAATAATAGCCAGCACAGGAACAGCCATCTGTATCCCGTACGTCGCAGGCATTTTTTGTACGTATTTCTCGCCACGGACAAAAGCCTGTGAAATGAAAGGCAGTCATGGCCTCGCAAAAGAACCGGATCTCCAACCGGGCTTAGCGTGTCAGTCGGAAATTAATCGTTGCTTGGGCCCGCTTAAATAGCCAAGTCGCCCACCTTCTCCGCTTCTCGTCTCCTCTTCCAAACAGCCCACAATGCCGCGCCAACAGATCAACCTCGAGCCCTACCGCGACGAGATCATCACGCTGTTCCAACATGGCATCAGCAGCGACTCGATCGGCCGCACTCTCGAAAGCCGCTACAACATTCAGGTCAAGGAGCGAACCATTCAATCACGACTGCGGAAGTGGGGGATTCGAAAACGCCACCGCACAACCACTGCAGATGAGACTCTTCACGCGCGGATCAGGATGTTGTTCGTGCAGGATAGACTGACCGATAAAGCAATGCTCAAGTTGTTACGGCAAGATGGATACGACATCTCGGAACGGACCCTGCGCCGCCTGCGAAAGCAACTCCAGCTGGTCCATGCCCACACGTCTTTGGACCTTCATCACCCAGGCCCCGAGCGACTTTTTGTTGTTGCAAAGTAGGGGGATCTGAGTCTCGCTCGGATGCCTGGTGAACACTGTTTAAGTGTGCCAACGCTCGTGTGGCATTACCAATCTCTCCCAATGCGCCAAACAATGCTTCATGAGCAGTACTTTCTTCCCCATGCGACAACCCGAATCCTCATGCGACAATCGAAACCTCACCACGGAATTGCTGGATCCTAAGCTTTCTCATTGTCACTCTTTCAACGCCATTCTTTCGAAGGCGCGTGGCGTGTGTTCTGACTCGACCTAAAGCGCGACTGTCACTCACAATCTCCTGTTGGTAACACTTGTCTCCCTGTCACTTACCATCGCGACTTCACGACCACAGGAACCCCAAAGCGAAATACCATTGGGCTATCTTGATTTTGCGCCTCGATACGTTATTTCCGTTTGCGACCTTCACGACACAACATGACCTCGCCACAACGCACCTATGATGAACCAAAACTACTCTAGAGATAGCCCGCTTTACTATTTGCCAAACGCGACACTATGATACCCATATATATGGAATTCACCGTAATAGAAACTATCATGCATAGATACTTGATTGGCGGTGTAGGCTCACCGTGGATGTAGACCAGCATCAACCGGTTTTGCGTAGCCATCTCAACATACACAGTACTTTATGTAGGTACAACACCTAGCCCTATCCAAAGCAACGGGTCATTGAGAAATAAAGTGCGTCCTTGTACGGAGTAGATGTTCCAGGTTTCACTGTACTGGCCGTCTTCTTTACCTTTACGACTACATAGAGAGGGAATCTCACCTCCTTCCATCCCTGCTATGTTCAATCAAATGTAATGACTTAAGGAGCGACAAATATCTAGCCCATTCAAAAGATAAATTGCATTTGTCGTGGTAGATGGTAGTGATGCCACGGATTTTACAGTTCAGCCCAGACTCCATGGCCAATCTTCCTCGAGTGAACGGAGTAAACGCCGTGAACCTCCAAAAAGTGAAAAAAAAAAGACCACCAGGTATATCATCTCGCTTGTCCACCCCATAATTTTTACGCTTTCCTGCGCCTTTTGGCGCTACCTCCATCCTCTGGGGCGTCACCCGTGTTATCCTCCAAATTCGCTGCGGGGCTGGTGGTCTCGCTATCAGTCAACTGTTCGATCACGCGGCCTGAACGATGGTTTGGAGTCTCTGGTTCCCCGCCGTAGCCTGAAGCGTCAAACCCGTAGTTGTATGCGGAATTATCTTGCCCTTGGTTGGAACTGAAAAGATCGCCATCGTCGGGTATGTGATCAAAGTCGAAAAGATTTTTGGTATCGTCGTCAAGCTGGGGATTACCAATGTGGGTACCGGTGGATGAGTCAGGTTGATGGGCTAAGTTATCATTATTCGAATATTTTTTATCATCACCCGGGTCGCCGAAATCGGTGAAATAATCATTGTTAAAAATTTGATCCAGATCAAGTGGTGGAGGCGGGACGTTTCCATCACTATCCAGGCCAGGTATGGCGCCATTTGGACTCAATGGCTGAAGGAGATTGGTAAGGTTCTGGACAGATCGGTCTTGCTCGGCCTGCATCTTTACTAAATTATCAATCTCGTTGCGCGTATTTGCCAGGCGGCCAGAGTAGTTTTGTGGCATTGGTGGCGGGTTTGGGGTAACAAGAGCGTTGTTGGACCCATCCCCAGTCTCCGAGTCAGTCGTATTGGTTTCGTTCGCCATCAGACGAAGCATATCGGCACGTTGATTGGGAGTTAAAGGAACGTTTCCACCGGATGTTTCAAGAGATGAAAGCACATTAGGAAACTCGGAGAAGCTTGTGGGAACCCCGTTGCGGGCATTCGAATTTTGAATGACAGACATTATGTCCTTTTGAGGGAAATTGTCGTCATGTTCATGCCGTGGAGGTACGTTGAAGTTGTTCTGTGCAGGACTATTATCAAATACCTCCTCAACCTGGCCTGAGTTAGCGCCGCTCGGTTGGCGGTTGTGGTCTCTTGATCGCGTTTCATAGGATGCGGCTCCGACTAAAGGCGACAAGGTAGTAGCACGCTCATTGCTGTCTGTGGTTGGAGGGGCCTTCAGGAGCAATGGCTGTTTCTTCATTCCTCGTTGCGCGTTGGGGCTGTTGAGACCAGCTAATGAGCCCAACGGGAAGTCATCGACATCAAGAATACCGCCTTGGTCTCCCGATATAGCACCAGCAAAAGAGTTGGCAATGTTCTGCGGTCCATCCTGACCTTGCAGGCTGCGGTTATAGACGGTTGCAAGGAAGGTCAGGATAGCATTGATCGAGTTTTCGTGCCGAGAATGTTGCTCCTGGAAGTTGGCTGCCTGAGCATAGAGTTGCTCATGTTCTTTGCGTAGCCTAGTGATAGTTGTGGATATGACTTGCTGCTGCTGCCGAATAGCCTGGAGCTCCCGATAAACGCCCGCTAATTGATCCGTTTGCATAGGGGTCTCGGTAGAAAGAGTCAATTGCTGGGGTCGAGACCGAGTTTCACGGGGTAACGCGGCGCCATCTTCCCCAAAATCATCCAATTCGTTCTCCTCAGTGTCCTCCGTCTTCACCCGCGGGCCACTCTTACTTCCTTTGCTCCCATGGCCTGAAGCATTCTTCGGCTTCTGAATCAGCCAAAGCAAGTCTGGGTGGCCTCGCTTAAAGAAAGGATTAGTGTATTCACTGGGGCTCTTGTTCTTGCGCTCACTCGCACGCATCGAATTGTCAGAAAGACCAACTTTCTTATGAAAGCCGTACATATTGAGCTGCCTCACAAATGAAGCGTAGTTGTTATGTTTAAACAGTTCTGGAATCAGAGTTCTAGCGAATTCATCTTCGTCTAGCACAATGAAGGAGTTGCCGTCATCGGACCATCTGATCAACTCGGTGTTTTTCGATTCATCCAAAAAACTAATGAGATCAGTAAGTAGTCATCGATAAAGAAGGATTTTCAAAGAGCCATACCTGCTAAGCTTCTGCACGAATGGTGGAATTTGCTTTCGCTTAGCCTGTGCATCCTGCTTTGCAACCATCGCCCGCTGATACAGTTCTTCCAAGCTTTCCCCCCACACACCAGCATCGCCCGGGCCGACTGTAGCATTTTGGTCGGATGTTGCAGGTGCTTGGTCATATCCACGATTCCGCGTGACTAATTGGTTTTGGTGCTGACGTCGGGTCAACTGGTTAGATGCAGATGCCGATCCTGGACCTGCCATTTCCTGCGAAGCTGCATACCCTGCCGGGTTATATGTAGATGGGTCGGCATAAGAAGATGTGTTGATAGAATTTGAAGAGGTGTTTTGGCCCCATTGCAAGAATTGGTCGTTGGATAATTGTGAGCCTGGGTTCGCGGGTGCATAATTGGGGACCATGCCACCTATCTGATGATGTGTAGGGGGCGTTGTTCCGGGGGCCGGGCGTTTGCGTGTCATTCCTTGAGAACTCATGTCGATCCGGATGCTTTTCGATTTATTTTTGGGGAGAATATCACGGTTTTCAGTGGGGTCGCCGAAATTGCTCGACGGCTCAAGGCACAACAAAGGGCGAAGGCAAGGGCGAAAAGTGAAAGTAAAGCTCGAGGGTATCAGAGGACAGTTCTTCAAAAGGCAATGCAATAAAAGCGGTCGTGAATATCGTGCAGGGCGTTGAGTCACGGCAAAAGCTGGGTAATCGGAAATCGGGCAAATAAATCGGCCGACTCGCAGGCTGCGACTTATATCACTTAGATTTTCACTAGGCGTAGGGTATATCGTTTGCAGTGAATGTTGATGAGAAGGGATTATGATGCAACTGGCGGAGGCGTAGCAAAGAAAGAATGGGAGGGGACTATCACCCGGGCTCAGAGGGCGACCAGCAACCGCATTCAGGAACTCGCGGGGCTCAAAAAAAAGACTCCAGGTCGAAAATCCCAAGCACGACAATTGCGGATGGGAAGCGATCGCAGTCAGGAGATGTGGAGAGCAGCGCAAGAACAAGAAATCTTCTACGGCTCTTGTCTATGAGATCAACTTTCACTTTGCGGGAGAGCCGCGCTGTGATTGGCGGGACAGCAGAGGCGGTCAGCATCCAATCATTCATTGATCATACGAGGTATACCAAGTATAATCAACGCTAGGATTATGATATATTATAGACACATTCGTCTATCAAGCACTATTATGATCATACCACATCCCCAACTAAAGATTGAAATCCTCGGATGATTTCAGCCCATTCAGCAGGCTCGTCGTGCGTGAACTTCTCTACTTTCCCCGGTGCTTCTAGGTCCTCGATCATGCGCGTCTCATTCTTAGTACCATTAAGGACCACTGTTTTTCCCAGGCCCATGACAAGTGTATAGAGGGCAGCTGCGGGGGTGATGCCAACGCGACGAGCCAGGTGCTCAACGACGTCCGATCGCGCCAGGTCCGGATTGGCGGTTAATGTCCAAAAGCTCTGGTATATGATCTCATGGTCACGACAATAGGCGCGTAATGGAACATCGAAAGAAGTGTCATGGTAGAATCGGTTCTGAATCACCGCCGGTTTCACTGTCACTCTGGGGGAAGAACATAGTGCGCTCAAAATGGGCAATGAGCAATTAGAGATTCCAAGGTGACGAATCCGGCTAGGTACGTAAGTCTGGAGCGCAGTCCAGGCATCGATGGTAAGTTCAAGAGTGCGCAATGGTGAATGGATGACCAGCGTGTCAATATAGGACTCCTCTGCGCTGGCCGTGTCCACAGCAGGGCGTAGATTAAGTAGAGACGATGTGACTGATGCATGAATCTGCTCTGTCAAAGACGCATTTGCATCATACGGCATGTTATCTGGGTCCTGAGCGGACAGGGGGCTGAATTTTGTTTGAATCTTCGCAAATCAATGGCTGATCGGGTCATTTTCGAGGTGTACTCACATATAAGTCCTCCCGGCGTACGAGACCCTCAGCGATCGCCTTGCGTATGCCATCGCCAACAAGGGGCTCCTGATAATGGCGGGGCTGGGCAGCGGTATCAACGCCACGGAATCCGGCGTTGATTGCAGAATAAACTAGATCTGCTGTGCGGTCTTTCTTCCAAGCTGTACCGTAGAGGTAGACAGGGATAGCAGCCGGGGACTCGAGGGAAGACCGTAGATAGTGCGATTCCCATATCCTGCCCACTGCTCGACTCATGATGATTCCAATGTTGTATGGTATGGCAATAGTTCGGGCTCGATTCTTATCGCTTCCCAGGTTGTTTTGGAAGGAGCTTCACCCCACGATGAAGGTATATTTGGGGGGGCCCAGCGGCTTCTTACTAAGGGAGCCCCCGGCGATCATAGAACTACAGAACGCAGACTCTCTTACTATCCATGGATCGTCTCTTTTGTTTCATAAGTGTTTATCCAAGGGGATTCCCAGATCCCCGTCAACTGAGATGAAACTTGTTAGTAATAATTACAAAATATCCTACCTGTTCACCCAGACACTGCCCTAAACAGAGTCATTCTTCTTATGCCAAACAACCTGCTCTTGACCTTGAACAACCGCGAGGCGAAGTAATAGCGCCTGTAATACTTAGATAGGTTGTCCTTCAAGATTGAATTCATATTTCGGCACTCATAAGATAATCAGCTTATGGTACAAAGTGTTCGGTTGATGAAATACGTGGACTGTTCACATTGCGTACAGGTATCCTTACTTCCATGGTATGGGAAGGTATCCCAGCTACACTAAGTTTATACCAAGTCATAGCAGTCCGGCAGCCCTAGAAAGCTTACTTTACTGGCTTGTACCCAAAGTGACCGCGTCATCGCCACTTTCCTTAGCCTACAGCTACTCGGCACGCAAGGCAAATTGAGACCAAAAATTCATTATCTGGCGAAACCAGGAGGGTATCTATTCATCATACTCTATCCAATGTGGCATGTCCACAAATATACAAGAATCAGTTATGCGCTTGTCGAATCAACAAAATCATCTCCTGGGCTCCGAAACCTCATCAACAGTCGTATCCGCTGAAGGGCTATCGCTGGGGTTTGAGCTGGGATTCGAAGATTTCAAATCTCCAAAAGGATCATTATCATTCTGTTCCATTTCAACGCCATCACCTTCTTCCGCGTCTGGAGGAGGTATATTATCCCAAATGCCATTAAGCTGGAGGTTATTCTGGGGCTCTACATATTCAGTTCCATAGAGATCCCAGTAACATTGATCCTTCTCCGGGCAACTTGATAGGCATTAGCACGGAAAATCAAAGGGGTATACCAATATTAAACTTACGTGATGGGATCTTTGCCGAAAATAATGTGCCACAAGTATTCAAAGACGCGACCGCTCGTTTCATCGTCAAGCTGAGTCTCCAGGAGCCAGCTATGATAGTGTTGGTAGTCACTCAGCGATCGCTTCAGCACCTGCTCTCTTGTAACAACAAACTGTGCACAGCATGGGGTTCCGATTTCATAGGGAATGTCAGTGTTGTTGAAAATCCCGATCCAAGCACCTGCAAATGCAATCTCTGTGGTGCGTCCGTTCATTTGACGGAAAGGCTGGACTTCATTAGGACATCCTGGGCCCCAATCACAGCGCAAGTTGGCATATCCCACTTTATCAACATAGTCAAGTTGTAGTCGTTTGACTGCTAAAGCGTTGTCCTGCTCCTCGAACTCAACATGGTAGCTGTATCGATGGGCGTGAAGAAAGACCATATATTGAGGGAGTTTATCGTAATTGTCGACTATATACTGCAGATATACGTTGCTCTCTTTCCCTTTGTTATTCGCCACGGTGAGATCTGCTTTAGGATCATTCACGGTGTAGACTGCATGCTGCCATCTGTGGCCCAAGTTAGCTGAGCGCTGGGTTGTTTCTCCTGGCAACTTACTCTGGTAACTCGTAGTCCAGCCACTCTGTGTCTTCCCACGACATTTTCCCTAGCACCACGACCCGATCGGTCATGACCGGCACCTGCGGCTTCGGGGGTTTCGCTTTCTCCTGTTCCTTCTCAATGCGCTCCATTTCCATATCAAAGTTCAGATCAGAGAGATAATCATCCAAGTACCAATCTGGTTCCGGCTCCGGGACCTCGACAGGGATCTGTTGGGGTACAAAGTTGTTTTTAGCCAGTGCTGGCTTTGTTGGTTCCAGCCATTTCTTAGACGGTGTTGGAGTAGCAGTGTGTCGCGCGGAAGAAACACGGACGCTCGAGACCAGCTCGATGTGTGCGTTGCCCCCGACATAGTGAGCCGCCTGGGCTTTGGCCGACTGCCAATGTCCACTGATGGAATCCAAATGGTGCTTCACGAGGAAGAACGCGCAGACGAGCGCAAAGGCGACAGCCGCGCGGAAAGGAACTCGCATTCTCGCGCGAATTTTTTTTTTTCCCTTCCCTTTCTTCCCGGAGGAACCCAAATCCAGGGAAATTGGCAGCTTTAAGCAACCGGGTTTCTTGGGTGTTCGTGAATCGGCCCCACAGCACTACGTTTACACTGCAACGCCTCAGCCGTTCGTCATCGGGGGCCACGCGAATCGAGGCCTAGATCCAGTGCAAAGTGACGGAGAAGAGACAACCGAACCCGTCCATGGATCGCACAGCAGGCGGAACAGAGGGTATTTATTCTCTCCATGGCTAGATGGTTCTGCCAAACCATCGACCCAGTTTTCGTTGCGGGAGAACGCGGCAGTGGGGCGCAGAGTCGTCAGCGCTTTTGGGTGTCGCTCGTTTCAGGTGCTGTCGACTATGTTTGATTGGTGGTGAAACACTCACAGTGCGTGGGAGGCCACTCTGGCGTCTGCTGATCGGGAACCTTTCTCTCGAGCACCGAGTCCTTCACGAACCTGCAGTGCAACCCCCGCAAGGCAATATACATTTAGAGAACAGACAGATGGGGATCAAGGTTGCATGCAGTATTCCTGTTGACCCCTGATCGGCATTACACGTAACCTAGTTCCTGCTCTAAGTATGATGACTTGTTCTAATTAACTAGATACCTATACATTGAACTTGAACTTGTGGGAACAGACACTGCCTTGATTTTGTTGTTCGAGGGCATGGATTAGCTATGTTTAGGTTGCATCAATAAGGACATCCGAAGGAGCAAAAGCAAATGAACCTTGGGAAGCATCCCGAAGCTCCCGCCAGCAAGACTGTATTGGCTCCGTGGCTCAAGGGCCATCCATGATCAACTGGTTTGCTTCAGGTTGATGAACGATGCAACTCCGTCCCCACAATACCTAGATTGGCCAATTCCAATGAGTATTGGCACCCATAGTCAACTAAAAGGAATTATCTACTTGATATGTAGTTTCTATTACCCCATCACGTACCCTGTACTCCTTGCCCTCTAGCTGCTGTGGTGAGTTAGATATATCTGGGTATTACCTAGGTAGGTACGGACTAAGCACCCAATGCCTATGTGCGACTTTCGACCCCTAGGACTTCGATACAATTAGTACCAGGCTCTATTTGCATCTCCCCTTCTCCCGAGGTCTTCCAAGCTCCCAACCTTCCAAGGTTGGAACTTGTCCGGGTGGAAGGTTGTCTCTCCCACATATATTTTTGCCCAACTTTCTCCATTCCTCCCGTCGGTCTCCTTTATCTGATTTCGCCTTTTAGCTCCCCTTCGCATATTCTCTCACCTCTGCATGGCACGAGTGGAAAACCGCACCTTGGGAAGGAGATCAAGAAAAGAATTCTGGTGTATCTACTACCGATTGAATGACAAAAGAGAATGCGGAGAACCTCCTTTGGACTGGTGTCCAGAGGCAATACTCTGGCCATCGAGATCTAGAGACGGAAGGAATAGGGGAAGTAAGTGCGCCTACGGAGTACAATCGGATTAATCAAAAAGAAACCAAGAAAAAGAACAAGACATGATCAGGGCCATGCATATTTAATGGATCCGAATTCATGTACCACAAGATCATATGACTGCAAAGTCATGTACTTTGTTGGAGCATAAGCATGGATGAAATCGAGGTCTAGACCTAGGTTCCGGACTGCCAGACCCTTGTCATTAATGAGATACGAGGTAACTATTGCTTTTACTTCCCTGTCACCTCAACAGAGTTATTGACTAAGCTCGAATCAGGTGGTCACCGTAGAAATATCAAAGAAGCGATATTTCCGGCTGGGCTGGCCATTTCATCCTTTCTAATCGCCGAAACACTCACATAAACAGACATAGACCAATTGAAGAGTGACACATCCGTGTTTTACTTTGTCGGTTTTCAATTGTTACTCTTTTCATGACTCTTCCATGAGTGATGAGGCAGAGACCCTGACTGAGTATTTTCTACGACGACAACCTTTTACATATTCCCGACATAGGGGCGGAGATCATCTGGATATGGCTCGGCCCTGACCGGACCGTAGTGGGCTGCCCGGTCAGATACGTTCATTTCTTTATCGTGAGACCTTGCCTCAAGATGCTCCGCAATAAGGAGATGACTAGGGCAAAATAGTTCCGTTCATCCGGTTGCAGTTCCAGTAATCCCAAATTTGGGACTGGCATTTGAGGAATTCGCCGAAGAGGATGGGAAATCGAATTTCAAAAACTTCGATCATGATTCGTATCTCCCACCATAAGAGACAGTCGGATCGGCGATGGAGTTAAAGCAAAAAAAAAGGGGGGGAAGTTCCTGTCAATCGGGTCTTGGAGATGAGTGGATAGGACAAGAGAAGATCAACCATTAATGACCTCACATGTTCCGTTCAGCGAGGGTCAATACTTTCGTGGAATCCCACGCAGCCATGCAGGAGGATCAGGGGGAGAGCTCCGTTCGGAAGACGAAGCTAAAGCTCCGGGAGTTACTTGCGCCCCCAGTAAGTTGAGCAAGTTGGCCCAAATGTCGAATTAGTGGCGTCTCGAATTTGCGATGGTTCAACGCCGCTCCACCAACTGCAGACCATCGGAATCTGACGTTTCCACTTGCGCGTGTTCTAACCTCCCTCTAGCGGGTTCTGGTTGGTGCCTAGCTTCCACCAGTGGCATCTACGACGCCGCTAGGACCGGGGGAAGCGCGGATCGTGGAGCTACGGCGAAGGTTTCATTTCCAAGTGGGCCTTTGCGAGAGCATAGCTCCATGCGCCGTCCATCACGAAGGTTCCAAGCCCCCGGGGAGGCATCTCTAGGCCGTCCCGCTATGTACGACTATTGGCGAGGAGGAGATGGCGAGGTCATGGGCCATGGGGCCGGAAATAGGCAATTGCTAATGGGGTTGAGTGGCGAACCATTCCTGTTTCTAGATCGCGAGTGGCAGAAGATCCGCCCCGCTAATCCCAAATTGAACATGAATGCAGCGACAGGAAAAGGAAAAAAAAAAAGGGGGAGGGAACAGGAGGGAGATTGGGATGGGGAAATCACCTCATTTCCACTGGAGGGGAGAAGCATGACAAGGGGAAGGAGGTGGTAAATATAGGACGGATAGGCGAGTCGGAGTTCTGCAGGGAGCCATAATTTTATTGTATCAGGTTGAGTGACGGACAGGTCTGGTGCACGAGGCAACGGGCGCCCGGATAAAGCGGACTCGTCAAGTATTAAGGCATGAAACAAGGTCGGGATCTTGAGCCCTAACATTTCGTCCATGTTGAGGCGTGGGAGCGATGGTGCATACTAGATAGCCATAGATAGATAGTATTTACTAGGGAGGCCTCACCTACCCGAAACCTACGGAGCCCCATCGAGTCCTAAAGGGGGCTTGGGAAATCACCACAGAAAGGAGCCGAACAGAGCATTAGTACGGAGTATTAAAGCGTAGACGGAAATAACCTCAAGATACCAGGATTAACGCGATTCTCGACCTGAAGCGTCGAGGTAGCACGAGGCCAACAATCCAATGTTTTTAATCCCAGATAGGATTCGAGGCTTTTAGGGACAAATCGGGGGAGATCCCAAGGGGAAAGCCGGGCTAAGAGTTGCTTTATGCAAGAATCGACAATCTCCAATCTCCAATCTCCAATCCACAAATCTACCAGCGTACAAATGCACACTGCAAAATGTAAATTACAATAGACAAAAATATCAGATCAAGTCGAACATAGAATAGAACAAAACACCTCCTTACGTTCTACGGTTTTCTCTTGGCAAGTGGATCGACTCCCACATCCGTCGACTCCCATCTTTTTCCTCTTTCCCCCCCGCCTTCTTGGTGAATTCTTTTCCCCCCTACGATTCTGCTTCCTATCGGGCTTTTTTTTCTCTTAATTACAGAAAAAAAAGGAAAAAAGAAAAAAGAAAAAAAAAAGCCAAAATATAAAAAAAGGATAGCCTCTCTCCATCCCCACCGATTGCCTCTTTCCCCCCTTTTCAACGTGCACGACTTTTGCATCCCCCCTCGTGAGCGATTTTGCTGTTACTTTTTTAAGAACTGGCCCACCGGTTTTCCTCTCTTCTCTTCCCTCTCCATGTCCGAATAGCTTCGTGCGACCGGCTCTTTCGACTGTGTCTGTGGTGGATATAAAGCCCACATTCCTCGGCTTCTCGCCTAGGATTCCTCAATGAGTTATCAACAACCGGACATGTATCACGATCCTTCCGCGCGTTCCCCTGGCTCCCAGCGTCACCAACAACCCCTACACCGTCAACCTTCTCGCCAGTTTGATGCGTACGGTCCCATGCCTGTCAACCCGTACGAGGATCAGATGGCCCGCTACGAGTCTGCCCGCTTGGAGCGGTTAAACCCCTCTTTGCAGAATAACTCCTACGCTTACGACATTTCTGGCTCTCAGACTTGGAACCCGAATGGTTTCGCCAACGCTCAGTCTCTGGGTGGCATTCGCTCGGCCTCTGCTAGCCTGAAGCCGACTGCTCGTGGCCGCGCTGGTCTGCCTACGGTATGTTTGGAGTGGGAATTAAAAAAAAAAAAAAATAAGGGCTCATAACAGTCTTCCCGTTGATCCCTGATTTTCCGCCCCCTCTCCCCCCTACACTCCCGCCCAACGCAACTCCCACAACACCGGCACTAACTAATCATCGGCATAGACCTGGCTCGACCAGCAACCTGGAATGCCTAATGCCTTTTCGAACTTGGGCCCGGGTCCCATCCAAAGCGCTGCCATGCGTCCGGAAGCGTCCGCTTCGTCCGATGGCGACGATGAACTGATTCCTACGGCCATTGTCATCAAGAACATTCCATTTGCAGTGAAGAAGGAGCAGCTAGTGCAGTTGATGACCGAACTGAACTTGCCACTGCCTTACGCCTTCAACTACCACTTTGACAATGGTGTTTTCCGAGGGCTGGCATTTGCGAACTTCACTTCTGCTGAGGAGACTGCGACGGTGATCGAGATGTTGAACCACTTTGAATTGCAGGGACGTAAGTTGCGGGTCGAGTACAAGAAGATGCTGCCGCTGCAGGAGCGCGAACGCATTGAACGGGAGAAGCGGGAGCGACGTGGCCAGCTAGAAGAGCAGCACCGCCCTATAGGCGGAAACCCACAGCTGCAGACCCAGAGCTCGATGTCTTCTCTTCACTCAGCTATCCCAGCTACCTCACCCTCGCCTGTCTCCCAGCGAGGCCAAAAAATTGGTGAGTAATTTGACAGTTTCCCGCTCATCACGAGGCCAAAAGAAGAAAGAAAGAAAGAAAGAAAAAAGACTGGGATTGCTAATGATATTTTCTCTTTCCCCCCCCATTTAGACGTGGATTTGAATGACCCCCAAACCCTATCCTACTACTCACAACTTCTGATCTTCAAGGAGGATACTGCCCGTGATTCTGTGATTTTCCCTCCCAACCTGACCCCTTCCCAGCGACGCACTGTCCACACCTTGGCCCACAACATGGGTTTAGGCCACGCTTCCCGCGGCAACGGTGACCAGCGCCAGGTTCAGGTCTACAAGGTCGCGCCTGGCAGCAATGTGAGCCCGCCCTTATCTTCCATCCCCCCAGCTGGTCCTGCCGACAGCTCTCGTCGCGGGCTCAACCGCGCTGCCACGATTGATTTTAGCGAGGCCCGCAATGAAGGTGGCCCTGGTGCTTTCAACACTCTTCGAGGCCAGACATCCGGCTTCCTTGGTGTCATGGACTCGCCAGGTAACTTTGCCAATAATCAGAATCTGCGTGCCGCCAAGTCCTTCGCCGATCTGCGTTCGTATACCCCTTCGCCAGTCCCGTCTTCCGCCAGCTTCCCAGCCGCTTTGCAGTCAAACGGTGCTCGGCTCCAATATGAAGGTGGACAAACTGGCAGCTCTAACACACCGACCCTCACTTCTGCCCCCTCCGCCTCCTCTCTCGGAATTCAACGTGATGATTTATTGGTGAACAGCCTGGGTGGCCTTTCGCTTGGAACTGGCATTGGTGGCCCTAACTCAAGCCCCCGACGACTGCGTGGTATGTTCTCCTGGGAGCAGGACAGCCAACCCTCGGCCGCCGGCACTATTGGTAGCAGCCGTGGAATGGGAATCGGATTTGACACTGCGCAGCAGGAGCGCATGCCGATCCGCCAGCCGCGTGGTCCGACCCCCGAGAAGGGCACCGGTTTCCGTCGTCAAAATGGGCACCAGGCCCGCGGCAGTGACGAGCTTCGCGCCAGCTCGGGCGTTGAAATCATTGTGGAGTAATTGACCTGAAAACGATGAACGATGGCGATCCCACCTCCCTAGCCTCCGCCTCTCCTCCTCATACCCCCATGTTACTTCAATTATTTTTCCTGCCAGCATCCGACTGCTTTGCCGCAAGACGAATACGACTTGTGTTACGAGGCCTTGTTCTGCGAAATTACCG